>LNAC01001611.1:19189-59935 GCA_002007465.1 Ailurus styani
AAAAAAAAAAAAAAAAAAGGAACCCAACCAAAACACAGCATTAGTTTGTTTCAATGAGAAATTATACCATAGTATAGGCATTACTACTGGATCAATCATTGTTCTGAGAACTTATTCAGTGGCAAGAGCTACGAAATATTTCTTTTTAATGAAAAAATTTATGAGTTCACACTGACATTTCCAATTCAATTTTATGAATACAGGGATTTACTTAACTTCTCTAATTTTATACCTGCATTTTCCTCTCTCCCACTGAAAATCATGGCTCCTAATACATCAAGATATCTATTTGCTAAATAAAGGTTCTAAACATTGTTGACACAAGAACATGAACTGATCATAAAATAATTCAATCTTTTGAATATTCAAGTTTACACTGTTTGAGATCAATATTGTTTATTCAGAGTAAAATTAATGTTTTAACTCATTTGCAAATCTATTATACAATAACCCTTAATTATTAACTTCAGCTGAGTGTTTATGTTCTTTTTATTTTTTTTTTAAGATTTTATTTATTTATTTGACACAGAGAAGGAGAGAGATCACAAGTAGGCAGAGAGAGAGGAGGAAGCAGGCTCCCTGCTGAGCAGGGAGCCCAATTCGGGGCTCGATCCCAGGACCCTGGGATCATGAACTGAGCCAAAGGCAGAGGCTTTAACCCACTGAGCCACCCAGGCGCCCCAACTAAGTGTTTACATTCTAAATAGTTTCCCTTTTTAAAGAATAATGTTACCAATTATCATTTCATTCATATGAAAAAACATGTCTTACCACCTGGTATTCTACGTAAAGTTATGCCCACAACAGGTATATAAGGATATGTTCTCCAGTTGAGAATTTCTTTTCTTAGTGTTTGCTACTTGTAATTAGCTCCTGTTTACCTTCTGCCTCTCATATTTCATGATAGTCTTATTTATTTGTTTATATTGAGATATAATAGACATATAACATTGTATTAGTTTTACGTGTACCGCATAGTGATTTGGTATAAGGAATTACAAAACCATCAGATCTCTCTTCATTGACTACAAAACAATTTGATTCAGATCAAAATCCCAACAGATTGTTCTTTCTTTTTAAGTATATTTGTAAGTTTTTCGGTAGAGTAACACAATTCTGAATTAATCAAATAGTTTAGGAGGACTTTTCCTATCAGATATTAAGACTTATAAACTATGGGGGGTACTTGGGTGGCTCAGGCGTTAAGCATCTGCCTTTGGCGCAGGTCATGATTCCAGGATCCTAGGATCAAGCCCTGCATCCGGCTCCCTGCTCGGTGGGGAGCCTGCTTCTCCCTCTCCCTCTGCTCCCCCTGCTTGTGTTCTCTCACTGTCTCTGTCAAATAAATAAATAAAATCTTAAAAAAATTATAAACTATGGTAAAACTATACAGTAATAGATCAATTGATAAATGGAACAGAATGAGAGTCTAGAAAGTGACCTCCACACAAATGGAAAATTGGACTCATCTTGTTCCAGAGCTGGCATTGCCAATTAGTGAAGAAAGGATAGACTTTTAAATCAATTATTTTAGAGCAATTAGTTTTTCATTTGAAGGAAATGAAAATTGATTTCCATCAAGTCTCATCATATGCAAAACTTTATTACATAAAACCTGGATTCTGTATCATACAATTTTTAAAAGACAAGATAGTCTATAAAGAAAATGAATAGACAAACCAGAAATAGGGCACTGGTATTTGCAAATGTTTGCAATATTTGACATAGAATCAGTATAGGGAATATGTAAAGAATGACTATAAATCAATAAGAAAAAGATAAGCAAATTAGAAGTGGGCAAAGAGCTTAAATTATCATTTCACAGAGAAGAAAAATTGCCATGAACATAAGAAAATATGTTCAACATTATTGAGACACATGCAAACTAAAACCACAATACAATGGCATTTTACATTCATCAAAAATTAAAAAGTCTGACAATTTTAAGTGCTGAAGAGAATAGGATATAATAATAATAGTATACCACTGGCAAGGTATCATTGATCATTGATCATTCTGGAAAACAATTTAGGTTTGTCTAGGCTCCAGGAATTCTAATTTGAGGTATATTCTGGTACGTGCGTGCCATAGGAATGACAGAAATTTTTAAGGAAATGTATAAATGACTTGTAGTACATCCATATAATGGAGTTTTATACAAGCAATCAATATAAATTAACTCCATTTATATGATGAATCTCAGGAATATAAAGCAAGATTAAGTGAAAAGAAATAAAAAACAAGTACAGAAGAATATATTCAATATCATTCCACATATAAAGTTCAGAAAAACGTGCATGTGGTTAACAATAAAGAAAAGTGAAGAAGTATAAAACAGATTCCAGGATTATAATGTAGAGAAGTGTGCAGAGTGATGTAAATGGATAGATAGTACATTCAGGCCTTCAAAGTACTGCTAATTTTATTTTTATATGTGGGTCATTGTTTTGTTGTTTTTTAAGCCTGAACATTTATTAAAGCATTTTTGTACAGATTAACTATTTCAGAAAGTTTTGTTTAAAATTAAGGTATAAAAGTGCAATATCATTATAGAAAGAAAGAAGACAAGGAAGGAAAGGAAGAAGGGAAGGAAAGAAGGAAGAAGGAAGGAAAAAGGAAGGAAGGAAGTTATAAAGGTTATAAAATTTTCAAAAACAACAAATTGATCACTTTAAATAAATATTTATTGGGAAATTAATATGTTCCAGAAGAAAAAAGGTTTATGATTAGGTAATGAATACGCCTTTAACATATTGAATCGATCTGAGACTCAGAGTTGATTTTCCACAGGTTGCCCAATTGCTAATTGGTAAACCAATATTTTAAACCAGTTCTTTGATTTCCTATTTTATTCTGTTTCTTTGGTTTTAGCCTGCTTTCTAGGAAAATTGCAAGCCAAGTTTGGAAGTTTGGGAGTCTTTAATATTAATAAGGATCCTCCATTATGAGGGTGTCTCATATCAAGACTAGGCTTTAAAAAATGGTTATTAGGTTATTTATAGGCATTATGATTTTTTTCTTTGTAAACTAACATCCTGCAGTGCTCTCTTAAAACACTAGACTACTTTCCAAGAATAACATAAAAGACAATACTCTAAATGTTTGATTCATTTGACTGTATCTATTTTTTTAACTTCTGTGTGAAAAAATAATCACTATAAGCAAATTTGAAAACCAAACTGAATTTGGAAAACAAAACTGTTTATGCCAGACAAAAATTTCTAAATGTATATCCCCAATATATAATGATCTCTGGGTGGGTGGGAATAACAAATAATAACAGAAATAAAACTCCCTCAAAAAAAAATCCAAAACAAAAACAAGCAAAAGATACAAATGTAATATTTCAAATAATAAATGCTAAAGATCCAAAAATACTAAAATACTAATTAATCAAATGAACATAAAGAGGAGCTTTTATTATTATTATTATTATTATTATTTTATTTAACTAATCACTTTGCAAAAGATTGTCAAGATTGAAAAGATAAAAAGCTGTTAGAGTTTGGTCATACTTCTATTTTTATGTTCTCTGATACTAAAGGAACTTGGTTTCACTTTCAAGAGTGCATTTGGCAATGTTTCAAAAGACAAAATGTACACATCTTTTGACTAAGCAATTACACTTCTAGAAATGTTTTCCAAGTAAAAAAAAAAGCTTTTCAAAAGCATATGTCTTTGATGGTTTATCAAAGTATTACTCGCAATAATTAAAATTTGAAATAATATTTATCAATATTGGTTTAGTGAGTTACGGGATTATATAAATGGAATATTATGCAAACACCAAAATGGTCATATTAATCAATATTATTGACATAGAAAATGTCTGATTGTTGGTTGAAAATGGATTCTAGGACTGATGCTGAATTCTCTGGATGATGGAACTTCACAGGATTTTCATTTTCTCCTCTACAAATTTCTCTATTTCACAATGAGCATATCTACATAAAAATAAGAAAAAATAATAATAATAAAAGAGCAAAATCAAATTCTCTAACACACATGCATATTACTAGCAAATAGGTTTTTAGGAACATAACAGCTACCACTTACTGGATATTCATTTTATGTCAAAGGTGAATTTCCCAAAACTCTGTAAGGTAGGGCTCCGAGAAGTTAAGCAAAGGAGTGCCTCAGTCATTATCTTGAATCCAAGTAACTCAGGCTTTCTCTAATCCGTGCTATCCCATAAAGCACCATCTCTTAACCTTAAATCAGTGAACCAGATCACCACGGACAGGTCTCAGAGGGTCTGCGAACTTGCTGAAATCATAAGCCAAATTTCGTTTGTATGTGATTTCTTCTGGGGTAGAGTCCACACCATTTATCATAAAGTTACATTATAAAGACTCAAAGGATGAAAGACCCGTCCCTTTGAAGGAACATGGATTCCCCTGAAATCATCAAACCCTTTTGATGGTGCTAGTGCTTCCCATCTGAAGAAAACAGTATGTTTTCCCCGTTTCCCTACTTGCCACTCCCAGCCCCTTGTCTCTGTGAGTTTCGGAAGTTTTCTCTCTTTTTTAGAAATGGTATTTCTATATTTATTTAAATAAAGCTTGTATGCGTGGAAGCTGTATGACATGATGATTTGATTTAAGCATTTCAATGAGAAGAAGCGGGCAGCTGCTCTGTGAGTCTCCTTCCCATGCCTGTGCTGGCCAGCAACTTCATGTGTCTATAGCACGGATCCAAGATAGGCTAGCTTGAGACAACTTACTGCAGTCCAGTGTGTGTCTTTATGACCAGGGCTTTCACCTTAGTGGAGAACATCAAATAGGGCCAAGACCTCTCCACAGTTGCATTTTCACCTTTGTTCTGACACTAACCATCTGGCCATCACCAGAGCATGCTAATTCAATCCGAAATCTAACCACCAGGAGTTAGTGCAGACCCCACAGGGTGAAGGTCACGTTGCCAACGAAACTGCCCCCATTTCAGATGCCAGCCACACTTTGAGGATTCCCATTCCACCCATATTTCTGAACAATGAGTTACACAATCAGGGGTTTCCTGGGACACCCTCAAGTCTGAGAATTTGCTGGAATGACTCTCAGAGCTCAGGGAAGTGTTAACAATTACATTTGTATGATAAAGGGTGGAATCCTGAAGGGCCCGGTGAAGAGACACAAAGAGCATACAAATCTTCCAAGCCCTCTCCTTGTGGAATCAGGGTGTTCCACAAGCCCCCAGCCTTACATCAATGTGTTCACCAACCCGGGAGCTCCACTCAGTGTCCAGAATTTTTACTGGGGTCTCATTACATGGGTTTGATTGATCAGATCGCCAGTCACGTGATTTAACTTGATCTCCTTGCCTCCTCTCTTTGGGCGTGGAGCTGGCTCAAAGACCCAACTCCTTAATTATATGAGTGGTCTTTCTGGTGATCATCCTCCATCCTTAGGTGAGGCCCACCATGAGTCACCTCAGTAGCTAACCTCAGGATTGATTCCAGCACTTCATCCCTCAGGAAATTTCCAGGATTTTGGAACCGCCATGTGTGGAACCTGGGGCAAAGACCAGTTCTTCCTTCTGTAATGAGCTTCCTCTTTCAATGTCTGTTTTCCACTTCTCATTTTGTCTTCTTTCCTTAACTTGCTCTCCTTCCTTTCCTTAGTTCTCTTTTCAACTGTTCCTCTTTGTCCTGTCACTCGAATTTCAGACTGAAATGTTGCTTACCATTTGTCGATGGAGAAACTTGTAGGAGGACATACTTATAGGCACTATACAAAACACCAACTGTTGAGATGATCTTTAAGACAAGGTTATATAAATGAGTCCTCTGGTAACTAAAGGCAAAAGCAATAAAAATAAAAGTCAGACACATGATGCAAGGGATAAAAACATGCTACTTATTAAAATTTTTCTTTGATTGAAAATGTTTGTACAATTTTAGGGCACTTGCAAATCATGAAGATCTTCTTAATGTGCAGATTCTTACATAGTACTTCTGAGGACCCAGGGGTGTGCATAGGGCCACCCACATAATGTGTGAAATCCAGTGCAAAATAGAAATTCAGGGCACCTTGTTGAAAAATTAAGAATTTCAAGATGGTGACAGCATTACATTAAACCAAATACAGAGTCCTTGTGAACACTGGTCACAGGTCTGTAGATGGTCCTTGGTTAATGCTAATGATCCATTGACTATAATTTGAGCAGAAACAATTTGAGTAGGATTAGGGAGGGACAGGTCCTCTCAGAATGGGCCACTTTGGCATGCAAATTACCCTGAGCTGAAGGCACTTGAGACCCTGCCCTTTCCTGAACTATGTAGAAGACTCTAAGTTTGGAGTCTTTTCTAGAATAAGGGTCATTCACAGATAAATTTAATCTGAGTGACCCATCCATAAGGCAGAGCAAACATCTAATTACCAGACATCTGCTTTTCTTACTGCCCTGAGAAGTGCATTTCTTTCCTGGGAGGTCCCATACCCCTACCCACTTCTCCTTATTTCCGGATGACATACATACCTCATTTTGCCTATCTTTGGAATGCCTACATCTTTGTGGACACCCCGTACATACACGATTAAATTTGACTTTTCTTCTGTTAATCTGTCTCTTGTCAATTTGGTTCTTATCCCAGCTAGAAGGACCCTTGAAGGGGACAGGAACCCTTCTCCCTGAAAACAAACAAACAAACAAACAAAAAATCTAAATGTTCTAAATTGCCTGCCTTCCGTATTGGATTTATAATTTTATTGGTTTATCGACTTTTGATTTTCCTTAAAATAAGATATTTATTTGGTAAATTAGCCAAGCAATTTGAATGCTAGGATTATTTCAGGGACAAATGTTTGTTTTTGTTTTTGCTGTAGGATATTCAATAAATATTTGATAAATTAGTCAATAATGTGGTACATGGACATATAACTTAGATTTGTTCTTATTTCTCTTAAAGGGTAGCAGAGGCTGCAACCCCAAACTATGCCTCTTTGGGATAAGAATTATTTTGAGCTGATTATTTTGAGAGACTGCGGGCACAGGAGAAACTCTGAAAACAGAATGGAAGGTATACTTTTGTAGGAAAATTTACATTACAAAGGAGGCCTGTACCAGGAAGAGATCCACCAACAGAGAAAACTTTTTACCTAAAAAACTTATCTACATAATAGGGCAATTTTGTTTACCAAACATCTCTTCCTCACACTTTCCAGTGAATTACCCCCCCCCATACCTTTATGTGACTCTAGTATATATGCCATTAAAATTGTTTTGTTTTGGCTTTTTCTCTGCTCATCTGCCTTTTATTATTGGGGGGAGGGAAGTCTTAACCAAAAACCTAGAAAGGTAGCAGAAAAATTGTTTCCTCCCCTACACCATCTTTTCCTCCTTCCATTCCTTCTTTCCTCCTTCCCATCACTTTCTATCACCGATTCTGAACTTTGAATCACCTGCCTGAGACCCTTTGTCTTCCCCTACCCTCAGTTCCTTTCACAATGATTTCTCCAGAAAGTTTCTCTAGTGTCAGGACACTTTTTCTCCATCCTTGTGTGTGACTATGGCACCTCAGTTGGTCACTCTGGTAACAGAAGTGATCTGTGTAATTTCTAGATAGCAGGAGGTTTCACTTTTAAGTATCCTTAATTTTTGCAACCATTTCTTTATGGAAATATTTCTAAAACATATTATACATAGACACTGTCTTTCAAACAGAAGATGAAGAATGTAGTGTAAGATACGGAAGAACACTTACAGGTATTGTGTTTGGTGAATCTACTTGCTCCTTCCCAGAATGATCCAGGCCTCTGAAACATTGACTTCTGGCTCTTATTTTTTTCTGTTTGTAAAAATTGTCCCTAAATGGTCCCCTCTAAATTTCTAGTATTGTCAATTTGCTTGCCTAAAATAGAACTTTCACTGTCAAACTTTACCTTTTTTAAATGTGGTTTTGAAAGACCAGATAGCCAAGCTTATTATGATAATTCTACAGCAAATTCTGTGGTAAATTAGTCATTTATGTAGACACGACTGCAGATATAAGGAATTCATTCACTTATGAATAAAGAACTGAACTTTAAGGTTTGGTACATGGATTCTGTAACATCATTTCTGGGTAGTCAGGGAAAATTTTAAATTTTTTACTCTTGTATTCTTGGCGAAATTACCAGTGATTCAGATTGTTATAGTGTTTTTAGGAGTTTGACAATAAAGTCCCCAATCTTAATTTACATTTGGGTACAACTGATCACAATGTCTCTATGTATAATTCAAACATATTAGTCTCCTATTTCCAACTTTCGGAAGTTTTTAAATTTTTTTTAGAAATACAGACTATCTTCAATCCCTGCTCTTAGAATGTTTCTAAATTCATGTGTAATAACCCACTTTGACAGTCGGAGGTTCAAAGGTTGGTCATCGGGGGGCCAAGGTGACACACTTTGGTCCAGCCTGCCCTTGACCTCTATAATATCCAACATGTAGCTAATTTGATGTCTTTTCATCTTCATTATATCTTTTCCATAACGTACACACACACACACACACACACAGAAATAGACACTCACGTACAGGCACACATACACACATATCCCATTAAAGAGAAATTACAAAAAAGAAACAAAAGAGGAATTCCTAAGGTGAGCAATTTGGAGCAGAGAGATGAGGCGCTAACAGTGGTGAAATAAATAAACAGCACAGATTCCTGTTCCTTATGAGCTTATGTTTCCATCAGGGTTACTGAAGCATTTTCAACAAGAATACGAAAAATTTCAGAGCACAGAAAATCTCTCCAGATTTATTTAGGCAAAACAGGCAAAACAAAACCCATGACACAACAGAGCACCTTTTGGGGGCTAAGGCAGGAGCAGGAGCTGAAGGAGGGGACTAGGGGGAGGAAGTTTGGTGTGGAAGGCATTCTATGTCTCAGTCCCAAAATCCAGAACCATGGCTGGAAAAAGATATCTCGGTCCAATTATGGTGTCTTTGCTAAAGTGACTAAACAGCCCTAAAATTACCCAAGCTGAGAAAAGGAAATCGGATACCCCTCCACTCAGATCAGATGCATTTCCCATAGCACCATTTCTCTGTATAATTCTTTTAAGAGTTTCTTGTCAGTAATTCTGTTGTTCTCCGAATCTCTCTGCTTTCCTCCTTCTTGACCTCAGACACCTCCGGGCATGTACGCGCAGGAAGAGAGAAACTGCTCGAGCAGAGGCCTACAATGGTACACAATTCTGCCACAAGTTCATCCTAAATCAACTGAGAGCAGCAGCAGATACATCTTCCCAAAACACTAGAAAACAGCTGAATCTTTTATTTTCCTCCATCCATGTAGCTTTGGAGCCACCAGATGGCGCTGTTGCAGACCAGCGCTCACAGCCTCTTGATGCAGTGTGAGTGTGAGAAATGACAGGAAACATTAAAGTGAACCCCGGAGTGTGTTGGTTGCGTGTCCCTAAGACGCAGCGCACCTTGAAGGTGAAAACTGTCCTTCCAAAGTTCATTCTGAAATAGGAGGAAGCTACAAAGCAGCTTCTGGGGGGTTCGATCAGTTGATCCTTACCAGCCAGGTCACCAGTAAAAGGAAAGATGCTTTCAGAAATCCTAAGTGTGAGAGGTTGATGACTGCAGACCAAGAGACAAAACTCACTGAAACCCGTGAAATCAGTCAGAACAAGCTCTCAAAACCTTCACGTCCCTGCTTTCTTCTGTTTTATTCTGTCCATTGATTTGACTTGGTCCCCCAGTCACTGTTCACTGCGACCCATCGCGCACTCAGGCAACATGGGAACACACTCACATTTTAGAACGTAAGTGTTGCACCATTACCAATAACCACACTGGTCAAGCAAAGAGAGTTTGCATTGATTTCCCGTGTTGTAAATTGATCCAGATAATTTCTGTAGCTTAAGGGGCTCGTTAACTCACTAATTCGAAATAATCTGAACATAAGTTGAGCTAAAGTTTTCTCCTGCCCTGTGTCCAGACTCATTTAACTCAATTTCTTTGGAGCACACCACTAAGAAGGCCAAAGCTCAGTGTTCAATACCCACTGGATTTTACTATGTTCCTTTGACATACTCCTTCCTCCCGCTCCTAGCTATTTGGTCTAGGATTAAGGTCAGAATGAAGGTAAGGAGTGGGAACAGAAAAAGAGTGTGAATGGAGAAATACAAATATAATCTAATTACTGGGGGAGGGGGAGGACCTCAAATCCAACCTCTGATTGAGGTTCAAAGTAACATAGAGTTAGCCCAACTCCCACCGTCTCTCCCATTGAATGCAACTGTGCAGAGTTCATGGATTGTCTCTCTGAGGACTCTAAACAGTAAAACAGTAGCAGAAGGGTTAGAGAAGACTAAAACTCAAAGTACCACCAAGTTGTCGGGGAGTTTCACATTTTTCTTCCTCTCTCCCCCAGGGTGAAAGCAGAGTAGCATAAAAGCTGGAGGTGGCATTGACCTGTGCCTAGAGAGGCATTTCAGGAGAAGCCTGGAAAATAAATAAAACTGCCCCTATTCATAGATGACATGATTCACTATGTAGAAAATCTCCAGGAACCTACAAAAAAGCTCTTAGAAATAATACCTGAGTTTAGCAAAGTCACAGGATATAATAAGGCAACACACAAAAATCAATTGTATTTATATATAGTGGCAATGAACAGTTGAAAACAGAATGTTGTTTTTTTTTTTTTTAAAGCACTGCTTACAATAGCTTGAAAGAACATACAATACTTATATATAAATCTTACAAAACCTATACTGGATCTCTCTTCTCAATACTGTAAAATGCAGATGAAAGACATCAAAGAAGGCCTAAGTGAATGGAGACATACAGTGCTCATGTATTAGAAGACAATACTGTATAGAAGTTCATTCCAAAATTGATTTATAGGCATCACAATTACCTGTGAAAACAGGTGAAACGGTGAAAAACAAACAACCCAACTAAAAATGGGCAAGAAACTTGAACACTTTACCTAAAAGGATGTGTGCATAGGAAACACACACACACACACACACACACACACACTTACACACACTTACACACAAAGATGATCAAATGCAAATCAAAACCACAGGTGAGATGCCTGCACAATTATAAGATGGCTAAACTATAACGTACTGATAATGCCAAGTGCTGGTGAGGACACAGAGCAGCTGAAACTCTCATACATTGCTAGAGGGGATGCCCTTTTATGAAGTTACACACCTATTTACCATAGGACCAGGAATCCTGCTTCTGGGTATTTTACCCTACAGATATAAAAATTTGTGTTCACCCAAAAAGCTATGCATCAAACGTCAACAGCAGCTGTATTCATAATTGCCAAATCTGGAAACAATCCAAGTGTCCTTTTTTTTTTTTAAGATTTTACTTATTTATTTATTTGTGAAAGAGCCTGAGCCTGAGTTGGGGGAGGGGTAGAAGGAGAAGGAGGAGCAGACTCCCAGCTGAACCGGGTCCCCAACACAGGGCTGGATCCCAGGACCCTGGATCATGACCTGAGCTGAAGGCTGAACCAACTGAGACACCCAGGTGCCCCAATCCAAGTATCTTTCGAATAGTGAATGGATAA
This sequence comes from Ailurus styani, assembly GCA_002007465.1. Classification (NCBI taxonomy): domain Eukaryota; kingdom Metazoa; phylum Chordata; class Mammalia; order Carnivora; family Ailuridae; genus Ailurus; species Ailurus styani. The sequence continues at coordinate 30,720 of LNAC01001611.1, forward strand.
ACAGACTGTGAGACGTCGTGCAACAGAGTACCACCCAGCAATAGAAAGGAGCACGTTCCTGATACCCACAACGACCTGGTTGAATCTCAAAGGCATTATATGGAATGAAAGCAGCCAGTCTTAAAAGATTGTAGGGTGCATGATTCCATTGACATGACTTTCTCAAAAAAGACAAATCTATAGTAATTGAGGATTTATCAGTGTTTGCCAAGAGTCGGGGTTCTGGGGAGTTGACAAAGTGGTTGCACAAGGGAGTCTTTTGGGGACATGGAACTGTTTTGCATCTTGGTTATTCTAATCTACTTCCCTGCCCTTCTGTACATGCTCTGGTTCCAGGGCTTAGCCACTCTTGTCTGAACTATTTTAATAATCTTGTAAACTGGGCATCTTGTATCTAAGTTCTTCTCCCAGCCCAAATACCACACATATTTTCTAAAATTCAACTTGATTTATGTTACTTCAGTACTTAAAATTTTTCAGTGGATAAGACAGAGGCCAGCCTATTTAGCAAAACATTCGGGATCCTTTCAAATTAAATCTCAATCTACCTTTCCAATGTCATTTACTGCTATTCTTCTCTATATGCCGATTATTTTATAAACGTATTTGTTATTCTCTGAACATACTCCAGTTCCACCACCATCTTTGCTTATGCCATTCCTTCTGCCAACCTGAACCTTCCTCCATTCTACCACCTGGTGAAACACTGCTTGATTTAAAGAACCAACTCAAATATTACTCCTTTAATAAAGCCCTTCCCACAATCTGCTATTGGGAAGGATTAAGTAACACAGGTATGGCATGTGTCCATCACAGTGTATAACTATCATAGGTACTCAGTAAAGCCTACTTACTGTTAACAAAACCATCTCTTGCTCTCTCACAGTATTTCTTCTTATTTCTTTCTAGCTCTTATCTCCTATATTGTAAGTGGCTGCATATATGCCTGTTTCCCTTGCTGCAAATAAGATCTTTCTGAAGAAAGAAATTAAGCACTGATTATTTTGTCAGTGTTTATTGTTGAGCCTATCATGTAGTAGGTGCTCAATAAATGTTGAGTGGGGCAAAAAATAAAGGAAGCAAAGGAAGGAGAAAAGGAAGAAAAGAATTAAAAGAAGAGAGAGCACAAGCTAGAAGGTGAGTCTTCTCCCAATAATGCAGAAACACTGAGCTTAAAATTAGCAGGACAGATTCCCCCAGAAGACATTGGTCGTGTCTTTAATGATTCTGCATCCTCTACTTTATCAATGCCAGGGAAGTGAGCAAAGATAACCTTCTTATGATTAAAAGGAACTATAAGGTGACCATAGATGTTTCTCACCAGCTAACCTCCTCTGAGCTTCTGGCAGGAATTTAAGTGAAAACAAATCCATGTGCCACTATACCTGCCTCTCTGATTTCCTGGTCTGCAAGCTAATTGAGTGAATAATACAACCTGTATGGGAAAATTTCAGTATTTTCTGTTACTTCTTTGCACACACAAAATTAATGAAAATAGCTATTAGTATTAATAATTATGGATATGGCAATAGTATTCACCATGCACTGGGTACACTGTGCACCTGGTATATACACATAGGTGCAGTGCTTGGTATTTTCTATAAGTTAATCAGAAATAAAGAAAATCCAGACATGATTTATATTTAATGGAATGAGGAGTCATTTTCTTTTTTATTAGTGAACACAAACACGAATAATTCATAACATTTTTTTCTGTGCGTAGGTTTCACACCCAGGGTGGAGCCCAGTGCAGGGCTTGAACTCACCACCCTGAGATCAAGAACTGAGCTGAGATCAAGAGTCAGACCCTTAACTAACTGACCCACCCAGGCACTCCTGAAAACACATGAGTAATTTTTTTTAAGATTTTATTTTATTTATTTGAGAGAAAGACAGAGAGAGCATGAGCAGGGGGAGGGGCAGAGGGAGAGAGAGAGAAGCAGATTCCCCACTGAGTATGGAGTCCTAGGCTGGGCTCCATCTCAAGACCACTGAGATCATGGCCTGAGCAGAAACCAGAGTCAGACGCTTAACCAACTGAGCCACTCAGGTGCCCCAAGACGAGTAATTCTTAAGTCAAAGTTCAGGAGAAGCAGTATCCCAGGGAAGGAAAGCAGAATGCCTGGAGAAAGAGAACAGCAGCTCTGATTTGTTGTATGACACTAATCACCCCCTAGATCTGAGTCACAGTGTGTCCTAATCTATAAAATGAGGGTTTTGATCTAGAACAGTGCTTCTCAAACTCGAATGTGTATATGAATCACTCGGGGATCTCACTCCAAGGCAAGTTCTTATTCAGCAGTTCTGGGGTAGAAATTCTACATCCTTAACAAGCTTCCTGGTGATGGAAATGCTCCTGTTCCTTGGACTGCACTTTCAGTCTCAAGAATCTAGGTAATGTATGAGGTCTCATTAAGCTCGAAAGTTCTAAACCAAGGAAGACATCATCTGAAGGCCATATGGAGATCTCTGGATTACAGTTTATTAAATTTTACCTGCAGTAGGAGCTATGAATGATGGGTGTCTCTCCTTCAGGATTCCTTGCCTCAAGATAGAGATTTGCTCATATCCAACCTTTAAGAAGAAAAGTCATTGGAGAGAAAACAGGAGTGTGAATGTCATAGACCCTGCACTAATTCTAGTGATTTCCCCACACCACGTTCCCTGCCATGAAAATTTGCAACACCTTTCAAAAGGCCTATTTAATTCTAAAACCTTCCTTTCCCTTCCTACCTCACGCCCACGCTGCCACACAACCCAATTTTTTGGAAACATCCCTGTGAGGCAAACCAGAGCTCAGAGCAAGGTTGGGGGTGGGCGATTGTCAAGATGCAAATTGCTTAAACTCAGTGGTTGTTTTGTTTGGGTTTGGTTTTTTTTCCCCACCCCCGCCCTCAAAGATCTTGGCCTGTTCTAGCATTTTATAGACTATACCTTATTAAGAAAGAACTTCTGAGCACTACACTCTTCCAATTCCCCACACAGCGGCTTTCTGAGTTGCATAGTAACACCAACTTTAGAAAGAGGTAAGCACGTAAGTAAAAAAGAAAAAAAAAAGGCAATAGGAAAAAAGGAAACTGGATTAAAGAATATTCCTGAATGATAAATCCAGTCATGCAAACCTATTACACATCCAAGGAATTAATTAGAAACCAGTTAATCTCTAATCTAAGAAAATAATATAGCATATCTTGCTTTAATATGTTTGAGTTTTGACTGACATTTCATTTGTTCAAGAGGATTTTTTTGCTCTTCCCTGTCAAGAGATGTTGGCAAAGCTGTGTGTAATCAACTTTTTCATTCTGCCTGGCAAAGACTATTAGCCGTTAAGACAGGGAGATGTACAGTGCCTCTGTCACGGTGTGGATATACAGCGTATGGATATACAGCAGTGAAACAGGAAGTTTTTAATGAGACACCTCAGCCCCCAAATATGACCTGTTTGAATACCATTCAAACTTTATCTAATGCCTCCGGTGCTCTGTTGGCATTCTGCAAGAGGAAATGAAGGAGGCAACCGGTAAATTGTCTTTCCTGAGTCTGCAAACACTATTCCCATGTGAGGTGCCTCCATTTCCCCCTCTGGAAAACAGTGATGGAAATGACCTACCTTATTTAATCAGTGTTTCTAATACTTGATTAGCCCTTCAGGCCAAAGCAGCTGGGTTAGGCTAAGAATGGAAAGTCCTCTAAAAGGGGCTTTTACCTTTCCTGCTTCCAGGAGAGATTCAGTGTGCTCCAAAGCAGCTGACAATGGCAAAGGGATTTTCAGTCCCATCCAGCCTAGGTGGATGGAAAATAGGGAACTATGGGAGAGTTAAAAATGAGCCACAGTTCAACTGGGCTCCAAGGGGAGTCTAAAATGGAAAATGGGCCAAACAAAATAATGTATATTTTTAACTCATAAATAGGCCAGCAAAATTATATCCAGTCTTTATAAAGTGCTCTGATACAAATCTGGCCACTAATATCCTCCTTTGCCTGGCCATCCCACATTTCTTCTTCTTCTTCTTTTTTTTTTTAAAGATTTTATTTATTTATTTGAGAGAGAGAGCATGCATGAGAGGGGAAGGGGGGTTGAGGGGAAGGACAGATGGAGAGGGAGAGGGAGAAGCAGACTCCCTGCTAAGAGGGGAGCCAAACAGGGGCTGGATCCCAGGACCCTGGGACCATGACCTGAGCTGAAGCAGATGCTTAACCAATTGAGCTACCCAGGCGCCCCCCATCACATATTTCTTAAGTCATTTTATTTTACTACATGAAGAAAATAATAGGAGGCTTTGTTAACAAAGGAATCAAAGAATGTAAGTAATTACTCAGATCATTGAAATTATTATGGCTATTTAACTCCAATTACATGGGTATTTCAGGAAGACTTTTATGTCCCACCCTCCCCCCTGCTCCCAATAAAAACACACTTTATACACTTACACACTTTTTGTGTAGATAAACTAAGGCCTCCGTTTTCTCACTGGGACCTGAACTATTAAATCTTCCTAGCACCAGATTCTATGATGACCTCTCAATTGTAAATCACCACCTTGCCCTTAGATATTTACAAACCAAAAAAATTCATTCATTCACTCTCTCTCTCTCTCTCTCTTTTTTTTTTTTTCTTTTTCAAGAAACACTTAATGAACATCGGCTACTTGCCAGGCATTGTTCTCTATACGCAAGAGTGAACACAACCAAATAGTTCAGTGGGAAAGACAAAAAGTCAAATAATCAAACAAGTAAATCCTACTTAAAAACTGTATTAAGTTTTATACCCGTTCTAGGAAAGCTTAAGACTGGGGGACTTAATCTGTTCTGAGTGACATTACACCTGAGAACTGAAAGATAAGGAAGAGGCACCAGGGTATGGTGAAGGACTGCAATCAGAGAGAAGAGCATGCACAAATGCCCTGTGGTAGGAAGGAGCACAAAGTATTAAAAGAAGTGAGACATGACTGGAAGGTAGTTTAGCACAAACTGTACAAACCATGAATGCAATAGAATACGAGAGGAAGAATGTCTCTATTCAGGTAAGGTGGTCAGGGAAAGCTTTCTAGACAAAATGAGACTTGGAGTTAAACTGTTAAGAAAGTGAAGATTTTAGAAAGGAAAATACTATATATTTCTGGCAGTTGGCACAGCAAAAACAGGCATGAAAGTACAAAAGCATAAAACATGTTATTTCCTTTTTATTGACGTTCTTTCAATTTATGTATATGTGACCTGGTTTATTTGAAAATCAAAGAAATATGTTGCCATATTTTAAAACTGAATTCATACAAAGAAGGACCTAAAATGAAAAGGATCTGTCCTTCTTATATAAAAATTAACTCAAAATGGATTACAGACTTAAATGTAAAAAGTAAAACATTCAGAGAAAACATAGGAGATTTTCAGGGTGTAGGGCTAGGCAAAGAGTTCTTAAACTTGACACCAAAAGCACAATCTGTTTAAAAAAAAAAAAACTTGATAAATTGAACCTCATCAAAATTAAAATTTTTGTCTGCAAAAGCCCCTGTGAAAAGTATGAAAAGACAAGCTAGAGACTGAGAGAACATATTTGCAAACCAAATATCTAACAAAGGACTTGTATCTAGAATATATAAAGAACTCTCAAAATTCAACAGTTAAAAAAATGCAATTAGAAAATAAGCAAAAGACAGGAAGAGACATTTTGCTGAAGAGGATATGCATACAGCAAATAAGCACATGAAAGGATGCTTTACATATTAGCCATGGACAGAATGCAAATGAAAACCTTGATGAGCTATCACTCTACACCTACCAGATTGCCTTAAACCAAAAAAAAAACCAAAAAAACAAAAAAATAAAAAAATGACAACACCAAATACGGGCAAGGATGTGGAGAAATGGGATTCCTCATACTTTGCTGGTGAGACTATCAAGATGGTGTGGCCATTTTAAGAAACAATTTGGTAGTTTTTATAAAATTACACATTCAATTGCAGTATGACCGAGAAATTGCCTTCTTGAGAATTTATGCCAGAGAAAGAAAAACATATTCACACAAAAATCTTTGTGTGACTGTTCATACCAGTTTTATTCATAACTTCCCCAAGCTGGAAACACTAGATGTCCTTCAACCAGTGAGTGTGTCACCGGCTAGACCCAAGACCTGACTTTACTGCCCACCTGCTTCTATTCACTAATCTCTGTCTTCTATTTCTCCATAAGCTCTTCTTTCTGGCTTACCTCTTAACTCAGGCAAAAAAAAACAGAAACCACCCCTCAGGGGATGGCGGATGTCCTAACAAAACCTCCCATAGGCCCAGACCACCCAACTTTTGAGCTAAACCCGTGATTCGTGCCTGCACATATGGACCTTGGAGTGACCTCTGGAATGACCTACCATTACCTATACCTCATTTTAATATTGAAATCTCTGCCCAGGGGGAAGCCTCAGCCCTATTTACATAAGATACCATGTATATATAGGCATGTTTTCTTAAGGCCCTTGTGAGACCTTGTGCCCACCTCTACATACAGTGACAAGGCTTCCCTATCTAAATAGTCATCCTAACCCTAAACAAAAGGAACCCATTCACCCTCTCCTGGGGAGTCATGGCTTTGGAAGCCATTCCCCCTGATCTCCTAATTCTCGGCAAATAAAAGTTTTCTCTGTGTGACCACCCAATACGGTGCAGTTTCTGACTCACCAAGGAGCAAACTCACTTTGGTTTGGCTACAAATGGTAAAAAGGCAACACAAACCTAGCATGCAATACTATCCGGGAATGAAGATTAACCAACAGCAACTTGGTGAATACTTGGGGTTATACTGAGCAGAAAAAAAGCCAAAAGTTACATACTATGTAATTCTATTTATATAATAGCTTTGAAAAAAAAATTAGAACATTTTAGAGGTTGCCCGAAGTTAAGGATATAGAAGATTCTCTATTAACTAAATAGAGAGAGATATTTGCCATCCAGAATATTATCTTCCCTTGGAACATTTTCTTCTGACAGGTAACTAGGGAAGTAGCAATCCCAAACCACCTTACCCAGTAAAAATTTATGTGACTAAATAAGCGAGGCTTCGGTCCATGCAAGATCTGACACATTTAGGATTTACCCTTGATTCTAGCATATTTCCCTTCTATGCCCTCACCCAAGCATAGAAGACTCATCAAGGCCCCTGTGTGTGCAGACCATGAACCCCAATATTTGTTCCCAAGTCATCTGAGTCTGCTAAAGTTCTACCCAGCTCTGCCTCTTAAGTCCATAGATGTCCCTGTGATTAAAAGCTTACCTCTGTGGGTTTTCTTCTTAGGAAATTTTGGCTCCCTGCATCTTCACTGCCTTGTTAATTCCCAATACTTCAAACAGATTCTTTTCTCCAGATTTTCTATTTTTGCTCGTTGGGAGGGTTCAGTGGAAGAGGAAGTCTCAATTGCCTTTTTATGTTGACTTTTATATAACTTATCCCACTTTTCTTCTGGAGACTTTCGCACAGGCCACGAATCCTTCCTCTCCAATATAAAATTTTTACTCCTGATATTTGCCCTTATGAAAGATCAAAATTCTTTGTCCTCATCTATCTTGAAAATATTTGTAGGGCGCCTGGGTGGCTCAGTGGGTTAAAGCCTCTGCCTTCGGCTCAGGTCATGATCCCAGGGTCCTGGGATCGAGGCCCGCATCGGGCTCTCTGCTCGGCAGGGAGCCTGCTTCCTCCTCTCTCCTCTCTCTCTGCCTGCCTCTCTGCCTACTTGTAATCTCTCTCTCTGTGTCAAATGAATAAATAAAATCTTTAAAAAAAAAAAAAAAAAAAAGAAAAAAGAAAATATTTGTAATCCCATGTAACTGGAACTTTTACTGGCTGTGGTCGTTCAGTATGACCACCATTTTCATTCAGATGTTTGAAGTAATTTGCCATATTATCTTCCAGCACTCAGAGTTACTAACGAGAACACAGCTTCAGTGTATTCAAGGAAATTTGTTCTTTCTCTGCTTCTTCTTCCTTTGCCTCTTTGGATCCTGCTCTCCCTCCTTCTCCTTTTCCACATCCTATTTTCCTTCTCCTTCCCTTCCACTCCTTCTCCTCTTTCTTCTTCGCTGATAAGTATTTCCCTTCTGCTTGGTGCATTTACCATCGTTTGGGTCTTAGATGTTCATTATCAACAACCTATATTCTTGCTCTTGTTTTCCACCTTTTTACCCTTACAGGTTCTCATAATAAAATGTAAGCAGCATTCTCAATTTTTAAGTTTTATCCTTTCTTTTACATTTGTGTGTATGTATTTCAGCACTTGTGTTAATGATTTCCTCCTTAATTTTTCAGTTTCTTCTGGTTATCTATTTTATTCTTGCTGTATTATGTGCTTATTTTAAGAAATAAAGTAACGTCTTTTCCTTAATAATGTTAATTTTTGTAGGTATCTGTATGTGGTGTTTTAAAAATATGTCTACACAATCTTTTCCAGTCCATTCCTCAAAAGATTGAGACTAATGCCCTTCCCCCTTGAGTGTGGGCTAAATTTAGTGACTCCCTTCTAGTAAAGAGAATGTGGCAGAAGTCCTCACCAGTAAAATGCCAAATTAAACAGTTTACAGTCTAGAAGTACAAATGTATATGTCCTCAAATCTCGTTGATCTGCCCTAGTAAGTTGCAGAATAACTGTTCTATAACAACGCTTAAGAACATTTCCAATTTAAACACAAGTTGAAACATTTTAGAAAGGTGACATTTAAAAATGGAGAAGCAAGTTACTTTGATAGTTTAAATTACACAAGCTACTAGAGGTAGCTTTTATGCAATTGGGTAAGTTAAACTTTCTTTTCCAACAAAGCAAAATTTGCCACAAAGGACAAGGCAGAAAATAACATATTCAGTTAGTGGGATATGTGATTCCATCTAGAACAGACTGATAGATGGCTAGCTGGAACTGGAACAACCCAGACCTGATGGTAAAAACAAGCCATTGGAAGTAACAAAAGTTGGTTCATCATTTATGGCGAGGTAGATGCCTAATAGGAATCTCTGTTAACTTAGTGGCATAAATTATGAGTTCCTGATTGTATGGATATTAACACACAAGTTTTTGCTTTGTTTTGTTTTAGTATTTTCACGTATCAGGCACAGAGCAAGGCGCTAAAGATAAAACAGCAAAAAACAGACATGGGGCCTATTTGAAAGTTATTTTCTCGAGAGAAATAGGAACATTAATCAAATAGTCACATAAATAATTATTTGACAGAGTCAGCATTTCTCAAACTTTGGAACACGCCACTTATTAAAAATGAAAATGTATTGATGCAACACCAATAAAAGATCATAAGATATAATGTGCAAATGAATGAAAGTAGACAGCAAGAAGCGGTATCACAGATTGCTTAATTACTGTGAAGAGTGATAAAAATTTGATTCATGTGGGTTTTTTATTCTCTAATAGAAAAAATCCAAATTACAGAAAGAAAATATTTTATTAAAAACAAGAATAAACAAGATAATAAAATTTCACAATACATGTAAGAAAATAAGACAAGATATACAAGATAGACCAGCAAAAACAAAATAGACCACATACATCAATATGATAGTTTGTAAATGCTGCCTATGCATCAGTGAACAAACTGAATGTCATTTACACATGCATCAGGTGATCAATCATGCGACATCTTGGTATTCTTCATGACTGCACCCCACTTCTCAGAAAGCAGAGGATAGCATAGAAATGTCCTTAACATTTTTCCATACATATATACATATTTTAAATACTTTTTGTAAGAAAACCTATTCCATGCATCACTATCTTTTTTCATGGGTATCACCTCTCACCCACATATCTTCTTTGTTTACACTCTGTCTAAGTACCAGTGGGAAATCTCTGGAGGAACATATTTTAACTCTTTCTAGAAGAGCAAGGTAGTTGAAAGGTAAGAACAGAAATGAACCTCAGAGATAATTTCAGTTAAAAGTAAGAATAGAAATGGACCTCAGAGATCATTTTAGTTAAAGGTAAGACTAGAAATGGACCTCAGAGATCATTTTAGTTAAAATCATAATAATATAAAAGAGGAAATTCAATGTTTTCAGAGAATTAGAGTATTTTGGAGATTTAAAATATCATAAAGGAGGGGCACCTGAGTGACTCAGTCAATTAAGCATCTGTCTTTGGCTCAGGTCATGATCCTGGGGTCCTGAGATTGAGCCCCATGTTGGGTTCTCTGCTCAGCGGGGAATCTGTTTCTCCTCCCTCTGCACCCACCCCCACTCATGCTCTCTCTCTCTCTCTCTCAAATAAATAAATAAAATCTTTTAAAAAATAAAATAAAATATCATAAAGAATATCTAACCAGACCTATAGAAATGATGACACTGTACATAATTCCTAACCAGTATTCATGTAGTGTCGGCCTTAAAGTTGTCACCAATACAATCATTCGCCCATTTGTTTATTCAGTAAGTATTAATGGACCACTTCTGTTGTGCTGGAGGTAATTACAAAACCTCAGAAAATGGAGTCTTATAGGCCCTTAAACAACTTACAATTTAATCAGGGATCATGATAACCACAAGGTCATGCTTGACATATGTATGCTTCAATAGGAAAAACATTAAATACTATGAAACTTCAAATCGGTTAAAAATTAGAGACTCAGAATTCATCTCGACTTTATAAAAATATGTTACTTTTTCACGTGCAATGTTTGGGATGCAGAAAGAAAACATTCTAGATAAAAGAACTAATGTTAATAGAGGCGTGTAGGTAAACAACCACCAAGTGTTATTAGAACCACTACCTCTGGCTGGGACTGATGTAATGACTTTTTTATTAAATTCTATATTTTTTTTCCCTTTCCACCAAGATAATGAATGTATCCAAGGACCCTGAATGTTTTCTTGTGCTCCTTTGTAATTCCTCCTTGCCTTTCCCCTCCCCCTCCCACTAACACTAGGCAACCACTGATCTGCATTCAGTCATATAGCTTCACAGTTTCTAAGATTTTATGTATGTGGAATCATACAGCATGTGCTCTGATTTTGCCTGAATTCTTTCACTCAGCATCATTATATTGAGATTTATCTGTGCAGCTGTATGCATCAGTAGTTTATTCTGTTTTATTGCTGAATAGTATTCCATTATACAGATATACCACAATAGGTTTACCCATTCACTTATGGATGGACATTTGGATTATTTCTAGTTAGCGGAAATTACAAATACAGCTGCTATGGCAAATTCTGCACCAGTCCTTGTATAAATATATGCTTTTATTTCTCTTCCATATATCAGTAAGAAGGGAAAGACTGAGTTAAATAGCCGATGCATGCTTACCTTTTTAAAGAAACTTCCAAACTCTTTTCCAAAACTCTTGTTTACAGCCTGCCCGTAATGTGAGGATGTTCCAGTTTTTTACATCCATGCAAATATTTGATACAACTGGTCTTTAATCTTAGATCCAGTTTTTCACATCCATGCAAATATTTGATACAATCGATCTTTAATCTTAGATATTCTGCTACATATACAATGCTATCTCATGGTTTTGATTTCCTTTTCCCTAATGGCTATTGAGGTCAAGCATGTTTTCATGTGCTTATTTGTCATTTATGTATCTTTTACCTACTTTGTTATTGAATTGTTACTGAGTTTTCTTATCAAGTTTGAGAGTTCTTTACAGATTATAAGACATAGGTCCTTTATCAAACACATGGTCTGCCACAGTTTTCTCCTAGTCTGTGGCTTGTCTTATTTTCCCTACGGTATCATTTAAAAGGCATATGTTCTTAATTTTAATGAAGTTCAATGTGTTAATTTGTTCCTTCATGGATTGTGCTCTTTGTGTTGAGGTATGTTTCATGGACTAAAGTAGGGGTCAATAAATATTTTCTATAAAAGTTCAAATACTAAATAATTTAAACTTTCAGGCCAAATAGTATCTGTCATAGACAAATAGCTCTACACTTGTCATATAAATTGGCATGGCTGTGTTCTCATGAAACTTTATTTAGAAAAATACAGAATGGGCTGTATTTAGCCTGTGAGCCACTGTTTCCTGACTCCCAGCCTAGAGACTGGTCTTTCTGGGTAAAAGTACCATGTTTAGTTAAAAGAATGTGTATTCTGCTGTTGTGAGAATTGTTCTCTAAATGCAATGAGATCGAGTTAGTTGATAGTGTTAAGTCATCTACATTCAGGCAGTCTTTTTTATTTGCTGTCTGCTTGTTCTATCAATTATTAGGAGAGAAGTATTGAAATCCCCAACTATAATTGTTAATTTGTCCATTTCCTTTAACACTTTTGTTTCACAGGCATACCTTGGCAGTATTGTAGGTTCAGTTCCAGATCATGGCAATAAAGCAAATATCACAATAAAACAAGTCAAGTAAATTTTTCAGTTCCCAACACCTGTAAAAGTTATGTTTACAGCATACTGTAGTCTATTAAGTGTACAATAGCAGGATGGCTATAAAGACAATGTACATACCTTAATTTAAAAATGTTTTACTCCTGGAATGCCTGGTGGCTCAGTCAGTTTAGCATCCGACTCTTGATTTCAGCTCAGGTCATGATCTCAGTGTTGTAAGATCGAACCCGCATTGGGCTCTGCTCTGAGAATGGAGTCAGCTTCAGACTCTCTATCTCCCTCTTCCTCTGCCTGTTTCCTCCAGCTCATGCTCTCTCACGCATAAACACACAAATAAACAAATAAAAATGCTTTATTGCCAGAAGAGGCTAACCATCATCTGAGCTTTCAGTAAGTTGTATTTTTTTTTTTTTTTAGAGTCTTGCCTCAGTGTCAACAGCTAATGACTGATCAGGGTGATGGTTGCTGGAGGTTAGACAGCCATGGCCATTTCCTAAAATAAGACAACAATGAATTTTGCCACATAGATTGACTCTTTTTTTCACAAACAATTTCCCTGTGGCATTGGGATGCTGTTTGATTGCATTTTAGCCCCAGTTAGAACTTTGTTCAAAACTGGAGTCAGTTCCCTCAGACCCTGCCCTGGCTTTATCAAATACGTTCATGTAACATTCGAAATCCTTTGTTGTCATTTCAACAATCTTCACAGCCTCACCCACAGTAGATTTGATTTCAGGAAAATACTGATCACTAATCACCATAACAAATAGAGTAGTAATGAAAAAGTTTGAAATATTGTGAGAATTCCCAAAACGTGACAGAGTCACGAAGTGAGCAAACGCTCTTGGAAAAAAAATGATGCCGATAGACTTGTTTAACATAAGGTTGCCACAAAACCTCAATTTGTTGGAAAAAAAAAAAAGCAGTATCTGAAGTGCAATACAGGGAAACACAATAAATGGGGCAAGTCTATATTTTATAACTCACTGGCTGAGAAACTGTTTAAGATTATGTTCTCTGCTGAATCGTCATCTTTATCATTATGAAATGATCCCCTTCATCCCTGGTAATAATCCCTGTCCTAAAATCTACTTCGTTGGCCATCAACATAGCCACTCTAGCTTTCTTTTAATTACTCTTAACATGCTTTTACTTTTAACTTATTGTGTTTTTATATTTAAAGTGGATTTCTTATTGGCAACATATAGTTAGACCTTGCTTTTTACCTAAGATGACAATATTTACCTTTTAATTGGGGTGCTGAGAACAATTACACTTAATGTGTTGTGGAGACTTGTGTTGAACCCTACTGCCTTGATATTTGTTTTCTATTTGCTTAATCTGCTCTTTTTTTCTCTTTTTTTTCCTCTTCCCCTGCCTTGTTTTGTATTAATTAAATGTCTTTTTATGATTCCATTTTTGTCTGATTTTTAGCTGCAGCTTTTCAGTATTATATTTACTGTTTCTGATATACATTTTTAAATTATCAAGGCCTACCTTCAAGTGATACTACCTTTCACGTAAGCCTACAACAGTTTACTTCCATTTGTACTCATTCTACCTTTATGTTACTCCTGTCATATATTTTCTTTCTATGTATGTTATAAATGCCACAACAGATTGCTGCTGTATTTGTTATAAGTGCCCAATTATCTTTTATATAAATTTGAATAATCAAAAAGGTTTCCTATTTACCCATATAATATATTTACCCATATAATTACCATTTTCAGTAACCCTCACTGTTTTTCTTAGTTACAGATTTCCACCCACCAACCTTCTCCTTCCTTTAACATTTCTTATAATACAAGTCTGCTATTAATGAATTCTTTTAGCTTCTGGATGTCTGAAAATATCTTTACATCACCTTAATTTTTGAAAGGTAATGTCATCAGGTAAAGAATTCTAAGTTGAAAGTTTTTTTGAATGTTTTGCTTTTCTTTTTATTGACTTAAAGATTTTCCACTGTCTGGCTTGGTTGTTCCTCAAGAATCTGCTATCTTACTCTTTTTACTCTTCATGTAACATATCCTTGTCTGACCATTTTTTTAAATTTAAATTCTAGGTCGTTAACATACAGTGTGATATTGGTTTCTGGAGTAGAATTCAGTGATTCATCACTAACATACAACACCCAACGCTCATCAGAACAAGGGCCCTCCTTAATCCCCATCCCCCAACTAGGCCATCCTCCACCTACCTCTCTCCACCAACCCTCAGTTTGTTCTCTATCATTAAGACTCTCTTATGGTTGGTTTCCCTCTCTCCTTTTTTTTATTTTCCCCCTTTCCATATGTTCATCTGTTTTCTTTCTTAAATTCCACATATGAGTGAGGTCATATGGTTTTTGTCTTTCTCTGACTGACTTATTTCACTTAGCATAATACACTCTAGCTCCAACCATGTTGGTGCAAGTGGCAAGATTTCATTCTTTTTTTTTTAAGATTTTATTTATTTATTTCACAGAGAGAGAGATTACAAGTAGGCAGAGAGGCAGGCAGAGAGAAAGGAGGAAGCAGGCTCCCTGCTGAGCAGGGAGCCCGATGTAGGGCTTGATTCCAGGACCCTGAGATCATGACCTGAGACAAAGGCAAGGCTTTAACCCACTGAGCCACCCAGGCACCCCAAGATTTCATTCTTTTTTGATGGCTGAGTAATAATCCATTATACATATACACTCCACACCTTCTTTATCCATTCATCAGTGGATGGACATTTGGGCTCTCTCCATAGTTTGGCTACTGTTGATAATGCTGCTAGAAGCATCTGGATGCATACATCCCTTTGAATCTGTATTTTTGTATCTTTTCTTTGGATAAATACCTCGTAGTGCACTTGCTGGATCATAGGGTAGTTCTACTGTTAACACTTTGAGGAACCACCACACTGTTCTCCAGAGTGGCTGCACAAGTTTGCATTCCCACCAGCAGAGTAAGAGTGTTCCCCTTTCTCCATATCCTCACCAGCACCTGTTGCTTTTGTGTTGTTAATTTTAGCCATCATGACAGGTGTGAGATGGCATCTCACTATGGTTTTGATTTATATTTCTCTGATGATGAGTGATGTTGAAGATCTTTTCACGTGTCTCTTAGTCATCTAGATGTCTTGTTTTGAAAAGAGTCTAGATTTTCTGGTTATCACTGATTTTATGTAAAGCGATTCTTATGTGTCTTATGTAGTTTCTTTCATGTGTCTTGTGCTTGGGATTCACTGAGCTTGGATCTGTGAGTTTATAGTTCTATTGAATTTGGGGGGGGAATTATCATTGTTCCTCTAGCTTCTCTGAACTCCCAGTCCTATTTCCTCAACTCAGGGACTCTTGGGCTTTTTTCAGTGTTCCCTCTCCCTGGACCACATCCTGGAAACCTTTTCCAGCAGTAAACTGGGACAATCATAGTGCTCACCTCATTTCTTTTCCATCTCTAAGGGATCACTGTCCTTCATCACCTGATATCCAGTGTAGTATTTTGTAGTATTTTGTTCATTTCCTTAGTTATTTCAGGTGGGAGAATAAATTCAATACTTATTTCTCCTTTTTTCCGAGAAGCTGAAGTCCATACTTGTAGGTTTTTAAGGCTCCCCCTTTTATTACTTGTTTTAAATTTTATTACATTATAATTGTAGAAGATCATGGGTATGCACTGAACGTTTGAAATTTCTGAGACTTTTCTTAAGGCCTAATACATGATCTATGTTTATAAATATTACAAGAAAAAATGTATCTTTTTTGCCTGTTGACTATAGAATTTCATATATAGTTGCATGAGCTTAATAAATTTATTGTTTACATACTTAATGTATCTGCTCATATTTCGTCCCTTTGTTCTATCAGTTTCTGAAAAGAATATGTTCAAACTCAACCTAAAATTTTTGTTTCATGTATTTCCTATTTAAGTTCTGGTATCTATTGTTCAATATATTTAGGGACTATATGGATAGGTCCATATGTGTTTATGATGAGCTTTCCTTACTTTCTTATAGTCAATTTTAGCAGCATGTGATGTCATTCTTTGTGCTTTATAATATTATTGCCTTAATTCTGATTTTCAAACATTAAGATTCATCGTATAGCCTTTTTATTGTACATATTTATATACTGTATCTTTTTTAACCATTTATTTTCAACATTTATTAGTCTATTTTAAATGTACCTCTTCTGGGGATGGACATTGGGGAGGGTATGTGCTATGGTGAGTGCTATGAATTGTGTAAGACTGATGATTCACAGATCTGTACCCCTGGGGCAAATAATATATTATGCGTTAATAAAAAAATATAATAAAAAATTTAAAAAATAAAGGTACCTCTTCTGGATAATATATTAGCTCTTGAAAAATATTTACCATAACATTAGAAAACATAGAAACACATATAACAACAGATATTCAATATCCTTTCATAGGAAATTATAAAATTATTTATAATTATAAAATTATGATATTGAGAGAAATTAAGGAATACTTAAATAAATACGAGTATACACTATGTCCAAGTTTTGACAGAGTTAGTATTATAAAGATATCAATTCTACTAAATTGATCTGTACATTAAATACAATTCTAATAAAAATCTCCAGAGGTTATGTTGTGGAAATATATAAGTTTATTCTGGAATTAACTTGAAAATGCAAAATAAGAAGAACTAACATTATTTAGACTGTTCAAAGTGCCATAACAAAGTACCATAGACTGAATAACTTATAAAAATCACAAATTTATTTCTCCTAGTTCTGGAGGCTGGAAAGTCCAAGGTCAAGAAAGCAGCAGATTTGGTGTCTAGGGAGGACCTGCTTTCTGACTCATAGATGATTGTCTTTTTGCTGTGTCCTCACATGGCAGAAGGGTCAAGGGAATCCTCTGAAATCTTTTTTTAAGGACCCTATTCATAAGGATTCCACCTTTATGATCTAATCATTTCCCAAAGGCTTTCCATCCTAATACCATCATATTGAGGTTTAGAATTTAACATGCAAATTTTGGGGAGGTCATAAACCTTCAGTCACAGCAGTAAGCCCGAGGAGAACAAAGTTGAGTCTTACTTTACCAGGTATTAAGACTGTAGTAATTTTTTTGAAGAGCAATATTGACACAAGTATAGAATAATAAATAAGTTGAACAGAATAGTGTCTGACTCCAGACCCACACCTGATTTATGATAAATGTAGTACTACAGCCATTGGAAAAGAATTGATTAAATAACTGACTACATAAGAAATGTGCTATTCAATCAGATCTCTGTGTGGAAAAATGAAAACTGACTCTTGCAGATATATGATCTCTATAAATTAATATAGAAATCAGAAGACAGTGGAACCCATCATGGGAGGGGTATTTGGGGTTTCTGGGGTGTTAGCACATTTATTCCTCAACAAGCACATTTTCTTTTTAATAAACTGGAAAGACTATCCTTTGCCTTGTGTATTTTCTTTATGTCATATTTTACATTAAAGATTTTTAAAAATAAAAAAGTCCATATAATGAACTAAAATGTATCTTTTACAGTTTTATTAATTTTGGTTCTGTCTTTTGCACTACACAAAATAAACTTTACCCTCACTTTATAGAATATCTTTTCAAGGATTTAAATATAGCAAAGCCATGTGGCTAAGGTCACACAGTTATTTAAGTAATAGCAGGGCTGAATAGGAGATTAAGGTTCATTTTGTTCAACTATTCATCCACAAAGTGAATTCTTTTCATAATGTCTTGTCCAGATTGATCGAGCCAATACATGGGTGTCTCAAAAAGTGAGAAACTCATGAACCCCCCAGGGGATGACACCGTGTGGCAGATATATAATTAGAGCCCTGTGATAATAGTAACACAATATTTCTTCCTCTCTCTCTACATTATACTTGTAATAGTCTTGACTGCCTCACAGATACTAATAGTAGTGACTAATTTCACTAACTTCTACCATTTTTCTTTGGAAAAGATTATCTTAAAACCTTGGTTTGAGTTGATTAGACAGAAGGTAGCAGAACTGACAGATTTCAAGGAGCATCTTTCTAACTACAGAGTTTCATCCTGTCAATCCACTTACATGGTCTTTGCCTTTCATAGGGAGGGATTATTTTTTTATGACAACTTAAATACTAAAGAAGGCATTTAGGCATGAGGGCAAAGGTCTGTGTCTTTCAAAGCAGGAAGGAAAAAGGTAGAAAATTCTTGGAGGTAGAAAGGACCTCCCATAGTTTAATAAACAAATCAGGTGGCCTGGTGATTTAAAATGGTCTGGTTCAAACCTTTGGCTTGCTGTTATGTTTTCTGCATATTACCACAGAGAATAGCTTCAGGGTTTTTGAAAAGTCTGTACAACAATTAGGTCATGCACCAATTTATGAGTCTGAAGTCTTGGTTCGAGGGTCCAGTTAATTCCACTGAACTACTTGAGAAAAATTGCAGTTCCTCACATTCTTTGCAAGTTGATATGCTAGTAGATTATTAGACATTGCAAGTAGCTACAGTGTTTGAACTTGGAAGGCGAGTAGATCTTTCTGAGGAACTTGTTGAGTATCAGCATGCTAAAGGTAATGGTAGATTGAGTCTTCGAAAATCTACCAAGTCATCTAGTGTTAGAGGGATATCTTCACTCTTTCTTTGTGCCTATGCTCTGGATGTGTCATCCAGAATGTCTTTGCTCTTATCATATCACCAAATCCTACTATCAATGCATAAATGTTTGTCTCCTTCCAGATGTCTCAAAAAAACTTTTAGGAAGTATATTTTTTTATAATTTCTTTTCTGTTTGTTTTATGAGTCTGTTTACTAGTTTGTTTACAAACTAGCATAAAATTTAGTTCTGAAAAATGTACAGTCTCACCAGTAGTGGGTTCCTGTATGGTATGATCATCACCAAAGCTACTTTATAGACAAGTTCCAGGTTCAGTTAAGATAGAGCGTGCTCCATCCTGTCTCTCTCATTAAGTGAAATTAAAATTCTTGGATAGAATGAACAGAGCAATTATCTAAAGACTCTGAAGAGTAAGTGGTAGTACATATGTTGGAGAAATAAACCAGAATGTGAGTTTTAATAGATTTGGCAGTGAGTTTCCTGGTTTGTTTTTCCTTCCATATCTCTCAGCCTGGGTCCAAGGCAGCATAAATCTTGGAGTTGTGCACCATGTGTGGACACAAAGGACTCTGAGAGAAGCCTTCTCTTTCTGATACCTGAAATGGGAAAGGGGCCCCCTACTGGACAAAGTATGATAAACTCTGTTCTTTTCATTTCTTTCTTCCATCCAGCACCCAGGCAATTGCACTCCCAAAGCTACAGCTACTCTATGGCAATTGCTATAGAAGCCAAACATGCACCTAAAACTCCAAAGGAGGAAAATCATTCTCTTTTACCAGAGGAACTATGGTCTAAAGAGCGTGCAGGGGATCCATGTTGCTCTTTTCTCTCCCATTACCCACCTGACCCTTGGCCCTAAAGGCTGACCCAACTGTGAGAGGTAAGCAGCAAAACACAGACAGACTGAAGTCCCAGGTTTTTTCCTCAAAAAACAATAAGGGTGGACCTCTGGTTTCCAAAGACTGTGAGTAAGATAGCACAGAGGACAGGCTACGAGAAAGAAAAACAGCTGAGGTCAGCCCAAGCTTCTCATGGAAGGATGTGTCCCTAAATGTGCCTGGTAAACTCTCAAAAGCTGTGGAAACTGAGCTGTAGGCAAGGCCACTGTCAGGTTGCAGATGGTCCTTGGGAGGTCCAAATAGCACTAAAACGCCTTCAGAAACAGAATGGACTTTAGCAACATTGCCCACAGAAGCTGAATCAGAATTTGTGGCCTGAACATAACCAGATTGATTGATGGCTTAAAAAGCAAAAATAAAAACACAATCTCTGTAAGATTTTTTAAAGACTCAGAGTCTCATAACATAATTTTCAAAATGTCCAGGACTAATTCAAAATTATACAACATACAAAAGAGTAAGAAAATTTGACAAATTCTTAAAGGACCAGACAATAACAGAAGCCTTGAGATGATGTGGAATAATCAGATAGTTTGCCAGAATTATCTTACAAGGACTTTAAAGTAGCTATTATCACCATAATGAAGTAAAAATGAACATCCTTGAAACAAACGAGAAGACAAAAACCCTCAGCAGAGAAATGGTGGCTATAAAATAGAACCAAATGGAAATTTTGGAATTGAAAAATACAATAATTAATACAAAAGTCAATGAATAGGTTCCATAGCTGAATAGAGATGACATAGGTAAGAGGCAGTGACCTTGACAATAGGTCAGTAGAAATTATCCAATTTGAACAAGAATTAGAAAACTGGTATTTAAAAAAAAGTGAACAAAGATTCAGGTACCTGTAAAACAATATAAAAATGCCTAAAACACATGTCATCAGAGCTCCAGAAGAAGAGGAGAAAGGATTTGGTGCAGAAAATATATTTTAAGGAAATAATTACCAAAACCTTTTCAAATTTGTTGAAAGATATAAACTGGCAGATAAAGAAGCTCAATGTACCCCAATACACTTAGAGAGATACATGCCCAGATATATCATAATCAAAGTATTGGGGGAAAAAAACATCTTAAAAGCAACCAAAGAAAACAGCACATTGCACATAGGGGAATGCTTGAACTGACTGTAATTAATTCAAATGACTACAGATTTCTCATGAAACAGCATGGTGGTCAGAAAATAACAAAAGAACATTTTTGAAGAGCCAAAAGCAAATAAGTGTTGAACCACAATTCCGTATCCAGTTATTTTATATCTATATTTGGAAACAAAGGCAAAATAAAGATATTATAGAATGAAAAAAACCAAGAGGATTTGTTGCCAACTGATAAGCTCTGAAAGCAACACTAAAGAAAGTTCAGAGAAAGGGATCTGTTATGACAAGAAAACTTGGCATTTTAGGAATGAGGAAAAGCAATAGAAATTTCAATTCTGAATATATATAGTGGACTAATTTTTATCTTCTTAAATTCTTTAAAATATGTACTTTAAAATATAAAATATATATAACATTTTCTGAAGGGATTTCCAATTTATGTTGATAAGTACAATGTGAAAGAGGCAGGGTAAAAGGACCTATGCTGGCAAGCTTTTTACATTCCATTTGAAGTGGTAAAATATTAATTCTAAGTAGGCTGTGGGCAGTTAAATATGAATATTGTGTTCTTTGAGCGACCACTGGGAGAACATGCATAAAGAGGTAAAGTTAAGAACCCCAAAGATAAAAAAACATAAACAAAAGATGAGCCATACCGTGTTCATGGATTAAAGAATTCAATATAGTAAATATGTATAATCTTCCCAAATTGATCTATTGATTCAACACAATTCTAATCAAAATATCAGCAGGAATTTTTTTTTTGTAGCGACAAGCATACTCTTAAAATCATATTTAAAAAAGGCAAATAGACTAGCATAGCCAAGACAATTTTGAAAAAGAGGAACAAAGGTAGAGGACAGAGACTATTTAATTTAGGGCTTCCTGTAAAGCTACAACAGTCAAGACTATGTGGTATCAATAGACACAGACCACTTAACCGACTTGAGTCCAGATATACTCACACAAACATAAGTTAACTTTTGAGAAAGATACAAAAGCAATTCAGTGAGGGAAAGGATGAGACAGTCTTCTCAAGCAATGGCATTCAGACAATTAGAGATCCATGTGCTAAAAGGAAAAAACACCTAAACCTATACTTTACATCTCTGACAAACAATAACTTAAAATAAACCATATATTTATTTGTAAAATGTAAAACTACAAAACTTTTAGAAGAAAGCACAAGAGAGAATCTTCATGCTTTTTGTGTTTGGCAAATAATTCTAAAACGTGACCCAAGGTGCAATCCATAAATGGAAAAAATGGACTAAATTTCAGTAAAATTAAAAACTCTTAAGTTCTTCAAAAGACACTGTTAAGAAAATTAAAAGAAAAGACCCATTTGCAATTCCCATATTTGACCAAGTAGTTGTATGCTGAATATATAAAGAACTCCAAAGACTCAACAATAACAGCCTATTTTAAAAAAACAGTGGGTAGAAGATTTGATCAGACACTTCTCCAAAGATTTATAGATGGCAAATAAATACATGAATACGTACTCAACATCATTAGCACTAGGGAAATGCTGTTGCACATTTATTAAAATAGATAAGGTAAAATAAAAACTGACAATATCAGGTACTGGCGAGGATATGGAACCATTAGAACTCCCATTGATTGTTGATGGGTATGCAAAATGGTACAGCCACTCTAGAAAAACAGTTTGGCAGTTTCTTTTTTTTTAAGGCTTTTTAAGATTTTCTTAAGATTTTATTTATTCATTGAGAGAAAGAGAGACACAAGCAGGGGGGAGAGGCAGAGGGAGAGGGAGAAGCAGGCTCCCCGCTAAGCTAGGAGCCCGACGTGGGGCTTGATCCCAGAACCTGGCAATCATAACCTGAGCTGATGGCAGACACTTAACCATCTGAGCCACTCAGGCACCCCTTGGCAGTTTCTCATAAAGTTAAACATACAATTACTATAAGGCCCAGAAACTGCACTCCTGTATATTACTCTAAAAAAATTAAAGCTTCCTGATGCATCCTCAGAAGGTCAATAGCAGCGTACCACTATGTTGCAAAGCCTGCAAAGTCTTATAATTGTTCTATTTATTCTTAGTGATTGTTGTTAATCTCTTACTGTGACTAATTTATAAATTAAACTTTATCATAGTTATGTGTGTGCAGGAAAAACATAGTGTATGTATAGGGTTCGAGACTATCTGCAGTTCCGGCATCCACGGGGGCCTTGGGAGGGATCCCCCCTGGATCAGCAGGGATGGCCATGCTACTCAGGGGGAAAGAGGGAGCAAGTATTCACATGCACACAACCTGATGAATCTCAGAGAAGAATGCAGTCTCAAGGGGCCGCATGGTTCCTTATACAACAATTTGCAAAATGTAAAACGAAAGGATTGAAACTAGATTAGTGGTCATGAGGACCTGGGAGTGGGAGTGAATTCGAATGTAGTAAAAAAAACAGCAAATGGAATTTTTTCTTATTAGTAGACCTGTTTTAGATCCTGTTATGGTGGTGGCTACATGAATCCACACACGTAGTAAGCTCACAGATCTGCTCACACACAGAAATGTTAATTTTACAGCATGTTTGTTTTTTTTAAGTGCCATTACAATCTCTTTAATGACTGCAACTCTTATTTATACCTCTGGTAAAACCAACAACACTAAAGATCATGCTAAGCAGTTTCATTGATTTCTTTTTCAATTCTCAATAGACAACCATGTGAAAATTGAAACAACTTATGGCAATTAAATACACATGAATATTTTAGCAGTATCATCAAGAAGATCATATCAGGTAAGATTTATAACAAAGTTAATTTAACATGTATTACTGTTATGAATCATTATGTTTTGGGCTGCATCATATGCAGTCCATTTATTTTTTTTTATTTTTTATTTTTTTTTTTTAAAGATTTTATTTATTCATTTGACACAGAGAGAGAGATCACAAGTAGGCAGAGAGAGAGGAGAGAGGAGGAAGCAGGCTCCCTGCTGAGCAGAGAGCCTGATGTGGGCCTCGATCCCAGGACCCTGGGATCATGACCTGAGCCGAAGGCAGCGGCTTTAACCCACTGAGCCACCCAGGCGCCCTGCAGTCCATTTAAATGGCTATAATTAGTATGACTTTTATGGTCAACTCATTTAGAAAATTTCACCAGTATTTGCAACCATTGTCAATCTTTTTAAATGCTGATGCTCATCATATGCAAAACTCCTACTCATCTCTCATATTTTGGGACACGAGTAACAAGAGGAAGAATTTCTTGGGACATGAGTAACAAGAGAAAGAATTTCTTGGAAGTAGCATAATTGAAGCATTAAGTTACTTAAGAGAAATGTTGGATTGAGTAGAAAAAAAAGAGTTAAAACTTCAGACATCTACTTACAATGATTTATTGCACACTTATTGCATACAATGTAGTGTGTTAGAAATTTTAATAAGTACGATTATAAATAATCCAAGATCTTGGACCCTCAAAGAAAGCCACAGAAGAATGAGAAAAACAGAGTCAACGTGATAACAGATGCAAATTGTGTGAATTACAAAGTGTTATCTGAAATACAAATAATACAAAGCATGTTTGATATACATGATGACAGAAATAATTACACAATTATGGCATCTGGTTGGGTCAGGAGGTTAAGCATCCAACTCTTGATTTCAGCTCAGGTCATGACCTCAGGGTCACATGACTGAGCACCAAGTCCAACTCCATGCTCAGCGGGGAGTCTGCTTCAGAGTCTCTCTCCTTCTCCCTCTGCCCCACCCACTCTCACTCTCTCTCTCAGGTAATAAATAGATCTTTTTAAAAAAGAAATAATACACAATTCTACGGGTTTTTATAGGGGGTGAAATTACTTGTAACTAAAAAGATATAGGACCTTGTTGGTAAGGTAGTGATTGAGTTGAGCAGTTAGAGGCAGGGGTATGTGGAGGCAGTATGATGGATACCTGTGGTGTCTGGAACGGAGCTGGGTGATATATGGAACAGATGCTGAAGAAAAGGAGAAATGTAGTTGGGACAGGTTGGGTCTGAGGCATGAATTACATGGAAATGACTTGAAAGCATAGGACTAAAGTCAGAGGAAGAAGAGCAAAGTGCACAGAGGCTAATTAGCATAAAGTGGAAATAGATGAACTCACTAAGAAAATGGATATATGAGAAAAAAGGACTGTGAACACACAGCTAAATCATTCAGATTTTAGGAGAAGTTGAGATTATAGGATGAGCAATGGCTCGCAAAGTAGGAGAAAAAGGGAAGTTCATTAGAGAGGTAAGAGAGAAAAACCATATGAACCTCCAAATGATGCTAATGGATTCCTCTTCATAGCCTGCTGTCAATGGAAGGCAATTTTTCGATAAATGAAGACTGAAGAAGAGTCTAGAAAGCAGGAAAACAGAGTAAAGATGTCTTAGGATATTAAACATCAAGGATGAAAAACTATGCAAGCCTGATTCTCTAGGACATTACTTGGTCTCAAACTTGGTATGACCTCAACAGACATCTGGATTACATAAAGAACTGCCCCCATTTCTTCTTGGAATAAAATATCTGCCCACACATTGTCCCAGTATAAAGCCATTAAATTGGTACCTGTAACTGTGTCTGGACAACATCAGAGCCCAGGAAGACATTGGGAGAGGCATTGTTTTTTCAGATGATTTGCAGTCTTCTGGGGAATGAAAGGAGAAATGTAAGTAGGGCTTCTCTCCAGCTGTGACCAATTTCCCCATCCTGCATTCAGACAATCAGCTTGGAACTAGCAAACTCAGATGACTTGAGCTCCCAGTAGAACTCATTCCCAGCCATGAGGGAATAAACAAGTATCACCTGTGTCTCAGGCCATGCCCTTTTTTCCTTTCTCTTTTCTTTTTCTTTCTTTTTCTTTTTTCCTTTTCTTTTCTTTTCTTTTTTCTTTTCTTTTCTTTCCTTTCCTTTCCTTTCCTTTCCTTTCCTTTTCTTCTTTCTTTTCTTTTCCTTTCCTTTCCTTTCCTCTCCTTTTCCTTCCTTCCTTCCTTCCTTCCTTCCTTCCTTCTCTCTCTCTCTCTCTCTCTCTCTCTCTCTGTCTTTTTTTTTTCAGTCTTTTAGGGCACATTGCTATACCATTTTCCTTGGAAAATCTTGCTGCAAGATTTCATGGAGTATTCTTAAGGTGCAGGGTTCTGGACCTATTTTCACAAGACATTTCTTATTTGCAGTGACCTCCTCCCTGGTCAATAGGGGTAGAAATACTCACAATTTCTTGGGGGAATTATAGGTGAGTAAGGGACACTGGAGAAATTGGAAGAGGCATCTCTCCAGGGGCCCTTATTCCATTTTTTTTTCCAGTGGTCACACATGCTAGTGGCCCCATGGTATGGTTATGACATTTCACACCCGAGAAAACAGATAACAAAATTAGGTCCCCTCTAATACTACACCAGCCTCTTCCCCCAGGACTTGGCCACTCCAAGACAATAAAATACCCTCATGGAAACAGGCTAAGGGGGTTGTCCCAATAGGTGTTTTTGTTTCATTTTAGTGAAGTTTTATTCTACTGCTATGGAGACTTGGTTTGAGGGTATTGGATAAATGCTAAATAATAATCAGGCTGAGAAAAAGAAATGGATTTCCCAGCATAGTAGGTATAAAGAGAACAGGCTTAATTATTGATTCTCATTCCTGCCTTGTTCACACCTCGGCTCACATTCAAATAACTTGAGGGAAAAAAGAGTTCAGAATCTAGTAAAGCAGAAATTATTCTAAAGCTGTTAGGGTGTCAATTCCATACTTCCTTTAATTTGGAAATGTATTTCTCTGCTGTTGTACTAGATCAATAAAGAAAATACAGGAAGAAAGTTTATCAATATATATTCTAGCTGCTGAAGTTGTAGTTTGCCAGATGGAAAATTAAGCAAAGAAGGAATCAGAGAGCCTGGCTCATGGGAAGTTCTGAAGTCACTTTTCTATAGGATTTTCAGTTTGAACATGTGCCTTTAACTACCAAATGGAAACCTCCCCATACTCTCAGGGGTGGTTGCATGTCATAGATTTTGCCTTGCTTTTTTGTAACAGGGAGCTTTGTATCCATCCAACTTTTTACTAAAGACACCATATTAAAAATTGAAGTCTTTCCAATTTATGCAACTAGTTTTTTTTTAAGATTTTATTTATTTATTTGACACAGAGAGAGAGAGAGAGAGATTACAAGTAGGCAGAGAGACAGGGAGAGGAGGAAGCAGGCTCCCTGGATCCCAGGATGCTGAGATCATGACCTGAGCTGAAAGCAGAGGCTTTAACCCACTGAGCCACCCAGGCACCCTTATGCAACTAGTTTCAAACTGCCTCCTGTTATGTAAGGGTCAAATCCAATGAGATCATTTGGATGAAAAAAACATGTCCAAGAGACATATCACCTTTTCTACTTTCAACATGAAATAGTAGATTCAGGCATTTCGGTAAAAAAAAATTAAAAGCCTGAGCTTTATGAATAATGGAAAGAAGTTTGTAATTGTTTCACAAGCTTGGCTTTAAGATGTTTCCATAGAAGCTCTGTGAAAAAGAGAGTTGAGGCAATTATGCATTCACTCTGGATGTCAGCTGAGGTCACCCTGTCCTTTGAGACTACATGAAATTAATGTCAACCACTATGCCCATCCTTAATGAGACGCTCAATATCTGCTCTAAGATTTTGACACACATCTTAAATGTACCTTTTCATGGTTATCTGTATTTTTAATTAACTCTTCCCATTGAACTTGCATCTCCCCTCCCATCCCGTCATAACTGTTCTCTTCTTAAAGTCCACTGCTAACTCATACACCAACACAGCCCCTTTATTCCCTAAAACTCTCTTCTTAAAAGACGTTTCTGGGGAGTCTGGTGGCTCAGTCAGTTAAGCATCTGCCTTCAGCTCAGGTCATGATCTCAGGGTCCTAGAATTGAGCCCACACTGGGCTCTACATTCAACAGATAGTCTGCTTCTCCCTCTCCCTCTGCGCCTCCCTCCTGCTCATAACAAGTAAACAAATAAAAATCTTTTTTTAGAAAAAGACATGTGGAACCAACAGCTATTAAATTGCAGCAATATATAAAACTAAATTTAAGATAATTCTTCCTAAAATTCTTCCAGTCATTCCTACCACTGGGAAATGTTCATTGTTCAACCTTCCTTCCTTTCTTTCTTTCTTTCTCTCTCTCTCTCTTTCTTCCTTCCTTTCCCTTCCTCTCTCCCCCCTCCCTCCCCTTACCCTTCCTCCCTCCCTCCCTTCCTGCCTTCCTTCCTTCCTTCTTGTTCCCTTCTTTCAACTAGAAGTTCGTATCTCTTGATTCCCATTACCTATTTCACCTACCCCCCATGCACATGCCCTCTGTTAAACATCAGTTTGTTCTCTGTAGAGTCTGGTTCTGGTTTGTTCGTTTGTTCATTTATTCTGTTCTTTGGATTGCACATGTAGGTAAAATCATATGGTATTTGTCTTTTTCTGTCTGACTTATTTCACTTAGCTTAATATCCTCTATGTCCATCCATGTTGTCATGAATGGCAAGATTTCATTCTTTTATATGCCTGAATAATATCCCATTGTGTATGTGTATATATCTCCTTTATTCGTCTTCATCCATTCATCTATCTATATGGACACTTGTGTTACTTCCATATCTTGTCTACTATAAATAATGCTACAATAAACATAGGGTACATATATATTTTTGAGTTGGTGTTTTCATTTTCTTCAGATTAATACCCAGAAGTGGAATTATTGGGTTGCTCTTAATTTTAAAATTTTTATTTTTAAATTTCTTTTTATAATTTTTAATTAAAATTTTTCATTTTCTGAGGACCACTATATTGCTTTCCATAGTGGCTACACCAATTTGTATGCCCACAAACAGTGCACAAGGAGTCCCTTTTCTTCACATCCTTGCCAACACTTGTTATTCTTTGTGTATTTTATATAAGACATTCTGACTGGTGTGAAGTGCTATCTTATTGTGACTTTGATTTGCATTTCCCTGATGATTAGTGATGTTGAGCACCTTTTCATGTATTTGTTGGCCATCTGTTTGTCTTCTTTGGAATATTGTCTATTCAGGTCCTCTACCTATTTTTAATCAGATTATTTGTTTTTTTGGTGTTGAGTTGTATGAGTTCTTTATGAATTTTGTATATTAACCCTTTATCATGTATATCATTTGCAAATATATTTTCCCATTCTGTAGATTGCCTTCATTGTCCAGCTTTTCTTCATGGAATTCTTCTCATACACATTTGAACTTCTCTCCATCTGCATGGCCCTATCTCCAGGTAACAGAACTTTCCCTCACTCCTTATTTTTTGCTTCTTCAAATAAGTGTTAGCGGGGGGG
>LNAC01001611.1:66846-130885 GCA_002007465.1 Ailurus styani
ATCTCACAAAACAAACTGAGGGTTACTGGGGGGTGGGAGGGTAGGGATAGGGTGGATGGGTTATGGACATTGGGGAGGGTTTGTGCTTTGGTGAGTGCTGTGAAAGATGTAAGCCTGATGATTCACAGACCTGTACCCCTTGGGCAAAGAATAAAAATAAAATTAAATATAAAAAATAAGTGTTAGCTTTCATGCCAAGCAATTTAACTGTTTCTTCATTTCATGGTCTTCTTCCAAAGTTTTTTGGAGCTTCATCTTTCATGCATATGAGCAAGATATTCCTCCTAAGAAAAACTCATGCCAGCCCCCTAGGAGACAAAATAGCAGTTATCTCTTGGGATTTTTAAATTTTTTTCTATGTTACATATAATCAAAGCAAGACATAAAGTCAAGAATACCTCAATGTCTAGATATTTTAGACTCTTGCAGTAGTGTTAATATACCCAATGGTGCTCTAACTCTTCCTTGACTATTTTACACTTACGGCCAACCTCAAACAGACAACTGTAGTCACTTGGCCCACGAAAATTATGTTAAATTACACATGAGCTCCTATTAAATACAAATTACTAAATATGTGATACTTCTTCAAAAGATAAGATAAAAATCTATTTACATGAGGTATATAACAGGGAGCAGAGTTTTTATTTGCTAGAGAAAGAGAATATGTCTCACTTCCCCTTCTGTTCTGGGACAAGGAGCCTTGAGAAATAGTCCAGCTCCTGCCCCAGCCTCCTTCCCTAAAGCATGACTACTAACTAACAACTTACAAATTCTTAGTATTTGAAGAGGGCTTACAGGATACCAAATCTTACCTTCCATGGGATTCTTTATAAAACACTTTATAAACTTTTATTAGAAGAATAACAATATCATATTTGGAGACCATTCGATATTAGAAAGTAAGGTATATATGAGTATAAGACAGTACAGTGTCTTGTACATAATATAAGCTCCACAAATGAAATGTTAATTCCTTCCCACCTTTCCCTTACCTCATACTGACATGAACATCCCCCTTTTGAACTTCTATTCATCAAACACAGTTCTATCAAATAAAGAAAAAAGAGAATAGATATTTCCTCTTTGACCTGAGCTTAAGATGCTTAAAGACAACTGTGTCCCCTTCTCTTGTAGGGTTCCTTCAACATTATTTTACTCCCATGACTCTCCTAATTTTCCAACTCTGTGTTCCTTGGTTCCCAGGACTCACAAAGAACAAATCTCCAAATTTTGTCCCAACCAGCACACGGTATGGCAAGGACAGCCTCGGCTTTGTATTGATAATCAAACTATTAGCATGGGTCCCCTTTGTTCTTGCTTCTTCAGTAATGCCATACTATTAGCCTAATCCTTAAAATTGAAGGCATCCAAATGTAGAGATATGTATAAATGCTTTTTATCCCCTGATGGACAGTGGTTAGGCCTTATTTCCCCCATTCAGCATTTAATGCATCACTTCTTCAAAGTACAGGCTAGATAGATAGATATGTACTATATATATACAGTACAGGATATATATATACACATACATACACATATGTATATATAATATATACTTTCAAACTTCAGACTGTGCTATTTGCCCTCATAAGTTCAACCTGTCAAGATCTTTCAGGTTTGTAATTGTTACCCAGAATTTGAGTTAGTTTAACTCTAATTTACCCAAATCTATGCCTCTTTCTAAACATGCTTACAGGATATTAAAAATAATCATAATGAGCAAGATAAGCATCAGCAGTTTTATGATATATTGGTTTAAAATGTACCGGGATTTGTTTTAATCAGATATGGTAAGACACACAGACATGGAAATGACGGTCATGAAGGAAGAAGCTGATACTCACAGATCCCTGAAAGTAAGAGACACAGCATGTCATGCAGACCCACACAGGGAAGCACCAGGGTCATTCAGGAGGGAGGGGAAAGCATGGATTGAGCATTTAGTGTGCTTTTTGTGAGAACCGATGGGCAGGCAAGGCAGGGTAAACAGGATAGGCAGGTTTAGGATTGTCTAGTTTGAATAATTACAGTGTCCTCTGGGATATAGGAGTAGTCCATCTAGTATTTGGCCCTGGGGTGACTTAAGGCAGGCGGATATTGTCCCAGACTGAAGGCCCCTGATAGTAGAAGGCAGGTGGGGATATGGGTTCTGAATTCTTTGGTTTGCATTTGGAGAGGACACTCCCTTGAGAGTGTTCTTATCTTTAGGAATTAGCTAACCTTTGGGAAAGGTGGTCTCCTCCCAGTTGGTGAGGTCCCAGGTGTCAGAGCATTAAGAACATAGAAAATGAGAAAATACAGTTAATACGCATGCCACTAAAGACTTCTATTCGAGCCATCTAAAATAGCCACTGGGAACACAGAAGAAGCTTCTCTCATACTGTGCTGTACACCACCAGGCACTGTCTCAGGCACTTCCTATCAATTAACTTTAATTTTCATTATTTGTGCGTAGGTAAGTATCCTCATTGAAAGATGGGCAAAAATCAAGCAACTTGCTCAAGACTGACAAATTTAACAGTGGACTTGGCCTGGTAATTCAAGCCCTTCTGGCTCACAAACCCAAATTCCTTTCGAACTGCCTCAACCTTGCACGGCCTGGTCTGGACGCAGTGGCTCATCCAACACAAATCCCGTAGATGGCGCCTAGTCCGTCTTGCCATATCGTCCAGAAGGGCATTAAAACAGTTTGCCAAAAATCTAGCTGCAAGTGAGAATGCACCAAACCTAAAGTCCTACTTTCTCAACCTCTCTTTCAATTTCTACTTTTTAAAAAAGTGGCTCTAATTGGTATATAACTAAATTTTTTAACAATGAAGAGTTCTTAGTACCAGTACAAGTTAATTCAAATTTTAATTCAAATAGTCTCCTCTGCTAAGCACTTCTATCATAATTAATATACACATGATATATATCATATATAAGGTATAACATACATAAGGTAATTAATATTTTATAATTTTTATATTTTAATATATATTTAAGTCTCCAGGGTTCATTGACAATGTCTTTTTTTTTTAAAGATTTTATTTATTTATTTGACACAGAGAGAGATCACAAGTAGGCAGAGAGGCAGACAGAGAGAGAGGAGGTAGCAGGCTCCCTGCTGAGCAGAGAGCCCACTGCGGGGTTCAATCCCAGGATCTTGGGATCATGACCTGAGCCGAAGGCAGAGGCTTTAACCCACTGAGCCACCCAGGCGCCCCTCACTGACAATGTCTTAGCCCGTAGTTTAAAATCCACCTTTTTCCATAAAGAGTAGGGCGACATTTGTTTATCTCAAGCAGTCTCTGTGGCATGGTTCCGTTCTTCAAAATACATCATGATTGATGATTAAATCTACCATTTTTTTCTGTACCCCGGGGTTTAAATTGTTTATACCAAGTAACTTGAACAAAATTATACAGACTGTTGTTTTTGCGGCATTACGGTTTTCCTTTCATTGTCTCTGTTCATCTTCTATTTTAGGATTTCTCTTCTAATTATAAAAGAATAGAGTTAAATCATAAAGAAGTAGTGGACTTTTTTTTTTTAATGGGACTGGCTCTCACATTTTGCTATCAAGCATTATGTTAGCTGTTGATTTCAGATAGATACCCTTTTGCAACTGAGGGCTTCATCTTCTAAACCTAGTCTCTTTAATGTGTTTATGCTTTTCTAAAAATAAATTAAAGGCATATTGATTGTCATCAAACATTTTAGAGGATTTTTGAGATGATTTTTTGTTGTATTGGACTTAGAGATATGGCATATTAAAATCACATCTCTCCTGTAATATAAGAGCCTTTCGATCTTAGTACAAATCCTACTTTGTCATGGATGATTATTTGAAGATAACTTGAATTTGATTTGCTAATAATTCAGGAATTTTGCGTCAATATTTGTCAGCAAACTCATTTATAGGTTTTGGGGGGTTGTTTGGGGGATTTTTTTGTGTTTTGTTTTGTTTTGTTTTTCTTGATAAGTGGGAGCTTTCTTGTACTGGTCTTTTTGTGACATTCAAGCTTAAGAAAATGAAGTGGATAACAGTCTGTCATTTCCAATGTTTTAGAACAGTTTATGTAGCCTGGGAATTACCTCCTCTTTGAAATTCTGGCAGTAAAGTCATTTGATCATGAATCTATTATTGAGGACTATTGATAATTTATTTTACATGACTGCTGTAATCAGATTTTCTACTCTTCCTTAACTTAATGTTGGCCATTGATCTTTTTCCTATAAACTCATCCATTTAATGTAGTTTTTAAGTTTGTCTAACATGCGTGTAATATTTCCTTAAACTAAAAACAAAACTCTGTTATTAGGCCCATTTTAAAAATTTATTTTTATTTCCTGTCTTTTGCTTTGATAGGATTAGCTTTTTGTCATTTTCATTCATATTGGAATGTTGTGTTTGAAGAAACAGTTCTTGGATTTACTGATAAATTATATTTTCTTTTGTTTTTGAATTCATTAAAAATCTCTCTTTATAGTTATTACATGTTCTCCATTTTTTTTAGATTTATTCTGTGGTTGTTTTTCTAACATATTGAGTTGATTGTTAAATTTCTTTATTTTATTATTATTTTAATAATGAAAGTATTTAAGATGATTGCCTCTGAGAATTAACTTTTGCTGCCTTGCACTATAATAATAAGCAATTTTTAAATTTCCATTATTTTCTGAATAGCTTATTATTGTAATTTTGATTTCTTTCTTGTCCTAATAGTTTTCCTAAAGAATGTTTTAAATTACCAAATTGCTGGGTCTTATTTTTATTTGTTTTTTAAACTTTGGTTATTAATTTACAGTTTACTATGTTGTGACAGGACATTTTCCTGCTCAATTTCTGATTTAAGAGTTTTATTTGTGATCTGGAACCTAATCAATTTTAGTTGTTCATTGAAATTTGAAAATAATATATATGCCCTGAGTATAGCATACAAAGTTCAATATATCCATGGGCTATAATTCATTATATTAAAATTATCTAGGTCTAAAACATATTTGAATGTTTCCTGTAATAATCATATTTCAATCAACTTCTTATTTATCCATTTAACAGTGAGCTTGGCACCTTTTAGGTACTAGGGGCACAAGAGTGAACATAATGTGGGAGCACCTCTAAGGGCAGGAGCTAAACACTGAGGCACTGAGGCGGCTAAAGGAATAATCCAAGGTTGCACGTAAGAGATACATGAATCTTTTATATGCACACATATACATATATATGCCCCACTTTTTCAATGTACATAGTAATGCTTCCATAAATACTACAATTTCTGTACACACTGTTTTATACTTTACTCCTTATCATTTTTCTTTTAATTTTAGTTTTAGTGCATCTTATTTTATTGTGTTTTCATGAATGTTGAGTGGAAAAAACTGGCACCATCAGCCAGACATTTTTAAATGGCTTCAGTTCTCCCTTAATTATGCTTGGCTTTATCCTCTTATAGTTTCATGTTTTTTTCCCCTTAATAGAGAAGTTGTAGGTGAGCCATTTTGCTTTCCCTTTCTGCTTCATGTATGCATCACACCATCTTCCTCAAACAGCTCCTGCACAAACTTCGGGTCGTCTAGGCTACCGCCACCAATCAGTCCCAGGAAGGCTCTTGCCAACCTAAACCACTGCACCGCTGTGCCGGGCTCCTCTCCCCTCCTGCCCAGCGTCTACGGTGACGGCTGCAGGAGCCATCCTGGTTCTCACCCAGGCACAACCCGGGAGTGCAAGGGAGTAAACACCCAAGGCACCACCGGCAAACCCCGAAGGAGGGGAACTGATGGACAATACGCCGCCCTTCATTTCAAGGTCAGACATGAGAGCCACCTCCAAAATCTCCTCAGAAGGTTCTGTGGGCTCCAGCACTGTCTGTCTCAGCAGTGACCAACTCTAATTCGTCCCCGTATGTCTTTCCCTCCTTCTTCCCCGTTGTAATCCCTCTGCCTCAAGCTTGCTCTTAGGAATGGTTTCCAAATACATTACCTGCCTTCAAGCCTTTGTTTCCGGTTTTGCTTTGTGGGAAACCCAGCCGAGGGCTGAAACACCTTTCTTGCTCACCTTGCTCTACGCACAGATTTTAAATTTCTTTGTGTATTTGGTTTTTTTTTTAGGCATCATTCTCAAACCTTTGTCTTATTTTAACATTTAAGCTACCTAACATTATTCCTATAGCCTGGTGCTGCTCTTTTGTATTCTCTTGATGTTTATTCTCCTCCTTCAATATTTAATATATGTCCTTTTAAAATATGAACTTGACTTTCAGCTATATTAGTTCCTTTAGATTTATATTCTCTTTTCTTTATCATTAGAATAATTTCTGATTGTATGGGGCTTCAAGTGCTCAGACCACCTTATCTCTCCCAAGCTGTGTTCTTTCAAGTCTCTTTACTTGGGATCACATACCCACACACATGATCTGATTATTTTTAACTTTGCTGTTCTGAAGTCACCTCTGTGTCTCTGCAGACTTTGGTGAACATTACAAGGTTACTCTCTCCAAGGTCCTTGCTCCTCTCACAACAGTACCAGCTTTGCCTCAGTGGACAGAATTAAATCAGTGCAACAATTTCCTCCTTGTGACTTTCTTTACCAATAGAAGTACATTGTGTCATGGTTTTCATAAGTTGCTCCACTTCTAGAAGATTCATACTCTCCAGCACTGCCTTGATAGTCACAATAGCTCATTAGGTCAGTATCTTCCATCTGGGAGTTCTGTACTATGTTTAAGTTACCTCTATATGGTAGGTTTAGTGTCTCTAACACTATTTGCCATTAAAACACTTCTAACAATTTCTGCTTTCAGTCCATGTTCAACTATGTGCCATTATGCTCCAATCGCAGGTTGAAGAGTATTACTGATATTCAAATCTTTACATGGTGCTCTCCTTCTGCAATTTCTCTTAGATTAATTTTGTTGATGCAAGGTATTCCCTCTCTATTACTACATTGTAGCCATCTTCAAATCCCTCTCAATCTCAGTACTACTTTAATGAGATCATATATATGTGTGTAGCCATATATATATACATAACTTTGCATATACATTACTTTGTATTGAAATAGCCATATTTTATTATTGATAGTATTCAGTGTCTAACACGTAGATACCTGAGGTCCATTGATATTATTCCTATTATGTTCATTATTTTCTCATTGTTTTTCCCCCTGAAGCACGCATTTTGTTTTTCATGGTATTAATCAGTTTTATCTGGGCCTTCCTCTGTTTTTTGTAAAAATGTGTGTGTGTGTGTGTGTTTTTAATTTTGATTACATTGGTGAGTATGTTTCCACCCTCTTCCAGTTGTTTGAGTAAGGTTCTCCATCATTTCCTCAAAAGAACATCATTCTTGTATAATGAGCCATAATGCAGAAAACCAATTTTTTTCCTTATTATTAGTATAGTCAGTAGATTATTTCTCATATCTCCCTCCTAGTAATAATAAAAATAATGACTACAGTTATAAGTAATTGAATTTCTTTGATATACCAAACTTAATGTTTTTTATGTACATTATATCTAATCCTCATAACAACCATGACAGATGAGGACTCCTGGCCCCTTTTCCCAGTTAAGAAGACTGAGTTCTCAAAACTAGTAGATGGTGGATCCACTATTCACCCTAAGTCAGTCCGATTCCAAATCTTTTTCTCTTTTTGCAACTGTGATGTATATATAGACTATGCTTCCAAAGTTGTTGTCATGTCCCTTGGTTGCTATTGTCACCGAGAAGATGGGAAAGAAAAATTTTTTAAAGCCTAGTTGTTCAGGATCTCCTCAGGTATTCAGATTCAATAAAGACATTTTCTATTTTTCTTTAAATTCAACTTTTTTTCCCTTGTGAAAAAAATGAAATAAGTACTCTGAGAATCTGGTAGTGTAAGTACACAGGAAGGCAGCACATTTTGCAATTTCCCATGTTACATGTACATTGGCCATCTCTGTGGTGCTCATCATGACACATCTTGTCCTCTTGGACCCACAGTGGGATTCGCTACACCTGCTCTACTGCTCTGGGTACCACAGGATGCTGCTGCTTCTGCAAACATCTTGGCTTAGACCTCTACTGGAAGCTACCCCAACTCTAGGATAACCCTTTTGTACTTTTTATATTTAGTGCCCAGTCGTAGAAGTATGGACAAAGATGCACCACAAAAGAGTTAATTAATAATAAAAATACTAAGTACTGTGAAGTGATGTGTAAGTAGAACTATGGATCCTGGGTGGCTCAGTTGGAAAGGCAACTGACTCTGAATTTCAGCTCAGGTCTTGATCAGAGAGTTGTGAGATCAAGCTCTGGACTGGGCTTTGCATTGGGTATAGAGCCCGCTTAAGATTATCTCCCTCACTATCTTCCCCTCTCCCTCCTTCTACCCCTGTCTACAAAAAAATAAATAAAAATTTTAAAAAAAATAAAAAAAGAAAAGACTTTACAGATATATTCTTCCTACCTACTTGCAAGTGTTTGAGGAAATGATGGAGAATTCTTACCTAAATGAGTGTCATTATTACTTTAAAATTCATTGAATTCATTCATCCAGGAGTCTAGAGTTTGACACTGAATGATGTCCACACTGTCATACTGAGCCCTCTTGAGTCAAGTTGATACCAAAAGTCAAAGAACCTTTAATCTTTTTGCGGAACAGATTTTTTTTTCTTTTGAATAGTGTTTAGTTTTATTTTACAATTTTGCATTCCCACTGTAGAATATTTTAAATGTACATCAGTGTGTGCCAAAAAAATTAAATCCTTACAATCTCACCTCTGACATATAACCACATATGATTTTTTTATGTCCCTTTCTTTCTAATAATTCTTCCAGGATAAAGTATGGTTCTTGCTCACATCAGAGCAACCAGTTTTCATGTTCTTTTCATTTAAAGAGACAATTATTCCCAACCCACTCTATGTTTCCAGAGATTTTTTTTAAAAAGTCTTTATTCAAATTCCAGTTAGTTAACATACAGTGTAAGTTAGTTTCAGGTGTACAATATAGTGATTCAATACTTCCATACAACACCAGGTACTCATCACAAGTGCCCTCCTTATTCACCATGGCTTATCTATCCCACCTCCACTCCCCTCCCTTTTTGTTGTTGTTGCTGTTGTTGCTGTGAAACAGATTTAAAGGACTTCCCATGTAATTCCAAGCTCCACTGTTGACTAGCTCCATGTTCTTCAGAAAGTGACTTAGACTCTCTGTGCCTCAACTTCCTTACCTTCTACAGAGCTGGACTTTAATGTCCCTAGCTACCATGTAAGTCCACAATCCCCTTAGTGTCTCAAATATCCATGAGTTGTGCACTTTGAAAAATCTGTGATGATTTCTGTGATGCTCTAAAAATCTCTGTAAACTTCATGTCTCTTGCCGCATTGCCACTGTGATGGTGGCATCACAATGCTCAACTTGGCAATTACTTTTTTTGGACAAGTATCCATATGGCTTCCAGACCTCAGTCCTGCAGTCTCTGAAATGTTTGCTTATTGTCTTTTGCAGGATCTGCCTTCTTTTTCTTTTTCTTGTGAGAGAAAATTCTTGATATCCAATAAACAAGTTATTGTTTTCTTTCCAAAGAAAAGTGAAGTTACATTTTTGTTTTCTAGGCAAAACTGGAAGATACATCTAAAAGAGACTAAGAAAATTTCCCAAGGTCCATACGGTGACCTAGGTGAGGAAGCCAGGATCAAACCCAGATCTCCTACACACTAAATCCTATTTTTAATTACTACACTGTTATTCCTGTGGGAAATATATATTTGCAAATGTTTATTTTTAAAAATGCAAATGGCATTCTGAAAAGCAGATAAAGTTTAGGAGAAAAATAACATTCAGGAGAGTGCTGGAAAAAGACTTGGGACATTCTACATGAAACTGTACAGAGGAGCTCAGAGGATGATGTAGACCCTGGAAACTCTAAGGAAGAAGATTCTAAGGGAAGAACAGTAGCATCAAACAGGTGAAAACTCTCTGAGGACAAAATTAATCAACTTTATAAATCCGTCTTAGGGTGACAATAGTTCTTGAAGTTCTTTATGGGTCAATACCCAAAATATCCAGGAGATATTTCTCTCTGTCATTTATATAATTAAACTCCAATCATACTTTGTAGGGGAAAAAAGTGAGGTACC
The DNA here is from genome assembly GCA_002007465.1 of Ailurus styani. Lineage (NCBI taxonomy): Eukaryota > Metazoa > Chordata > Mammalia > Carnivora > Ailuridae > Ailurus > Ailurus styani. Next base: position 76,959 of record LNAC01001611.1, read on the forward strand.
CAGCAACCACAATTTTTATTAAATATTAATGGATGAGGAGGGGAGAGGGGAATGGAGACAGCAGTGGTGTTTGGCCTTGGGACATCATGCAGAACCCACCTCTTTAGTTTTGATATCCCCAGTGGACTAGATACTAGTTTTGCTACATTGATTGCTGTTTCATAATATAAAATTTAATTATCTCTATTATTTTACAATAAGCTTTTCTGCCTTGGGGCCTCGGGCACAGGGTACGGTTAGTAACAAATCTAATAAATAAAGAAATAAAACACTTCATTTCCTTTTCAGAAGGAAGTCGTGTTTTGCTCTCTATGCTTTGAGCTTAGGGGAATTCACTTAAGCTTTCCCAAGCATGCTTGTTCTTTGGCTCGGAAAGGCTACCATCCAGGGGCCCCAGGACTTCAAGCCCCGGGAACCACTGTGCTCCCTCCAGCAGGGACCCCAGTAAACAGATGGCATCTCCATACATGCTTTCAGGGGCTGTTTGTTACTCTTCATGCTTTTATTACTGGATTCCCCCTCCTTACATTTGTTCAGTCCAAGAAGCACAGAATTAAGAACTCTGACTCTGATGAATCCTTTCCCCACTTAAATTTGTTTACCCACTTATTTTCATTTGAGAAAAGATTCCAATATTAGCCCAATGCAGGTTAGCAGATACACTACACAGCTGCTGAGAGATGAAAGAAGACTGGCAAGGGGGTAAGTGAAGTCAAACTCTAAGCAGATTGCACACAACAGTTTAGTAAGATGAGGAATAGATGAGATGCATTTATTATTAAGCTGTCTTTTGTTTTTAAAGATTTTATTTATTTATTTGACACAGAGAGAGAGATTACAAGTAGGCAGAGAGGCAGGCAGAGAGACAGGGAGAGGAGGAAGCAGGCTCCCTGCTGAGCAGAGAGCCCGATGCGGGCCTCGATCCCAGGACCCTGAGATCATGACCTGAGCCGAAGGCAGAGGCTTTAACCCACTGAGCCACCCAGGTGCCCTAAGCTGTCTTAATAAGAAGAACTTTAGCAAATAAGATAGAATAAGACATTAGCAAATATGCAATAAAGGATCCTCCATCCAAATATATACTGTAGGTATCAACATCATGCATTTAATAAGCATCTTAGAAGCATAAATGGTGCATCATCACTAGGTCTAGTGTTATGAGGATGGAAAAGAATCTTCAACAAACACTCTGCCTTTAGAGGCCTAATGCACCAGGAGTAAATATGTGAGATGCAAAACTATCTCACAAGGCAGAATATAGGAACTCCTGGAAAAGAAGAAAGAATTAAATGTTCTGTCAAAGGGCAAGTTGGATCAGGTAAAGGATTAGAAAGGCTTCATGGAAGAGATGGTGCTTACAGTAGGCCCAGGAAAAAATGCTCCACTACTACACATACCAATAGGAATTAATAGTAAACATAATACAGATCAAAGAAGGAATTCCAAAGAGTGCATCAGTCTCTCTATGTATCAAAATTTTAAAAATTGATAATACATTGTTTTGAATACATGAAGAGGTGGAACTAGAAAGGAAGGTGAAGGGGTGAAGGGAGGTGCCCCAGGGCTTTCTGCTAGCTCCCTGTAGCTGCTGGTAATCCTTGACATTCTTTGACTGTGGCTGGATCACTCCAATTTCAAGCTCCATCTTCCATGGCCATCTCTGAATAAAAGGTAATATTCACTCCTCTGCCATATAAAGTAATATCCATCTATTCCAGGGAGTAGAATGCATGCATTGCTTTTGGGGGCCACTATTCAACTTACTACAAACTGGATGGTAAGCATTTCTGAAGATAATATAATCACACATCTTGGCATCATAATACATTTGCTTTTTTTTTTAATAAAAGCTTGACCCTTACTGACAGTAATATTTTCATTTCCACTTGGATAATTCCCTACCTCCTTTCTTCAGAGATAGTTCAAAGTATTTTCAAATCTCTGCCCCTCAACTTTCTATCTTACTTTCCGCGGATGACTTTGCCTCATATTTTACCAGGAAAACCAAGGTCACCCAATGCATGGTCCTTAAAATCCTCTATTACCTACCATTCTGATTCATTAAACGAAGCACCTAAACTCTTCTAAGTATTTGGGCTACATCTGTGAATTAAAACCACAACAAAAAATGACAAAATTACATAAGGAGCATTCTGGCAGGGGGATAAAAACTAAATATAATAACTTAATGATTACATAATATAATATTTGATGATAAATACAGACAACCTTTGAACAACATGGCTTTGAACTGCATGGTTCCACATATATGTGGGTTTTTCCCAATAAATACAGTAGGGTAAAGGTATTTTCTCTTCCTTACGACTTTCTTTCTCTAGCTTACTTTATTATAAGAATATAGGATATAATGCATATAACAAAATATATGTCAACCAACTATTTATGTTATCAGCAAGGCTTGGGATCAATTATAGGCTATTAGCAGTTTGGGGTAAGTCAAAGTTAGACATGGATTTTCAGTAGGGCAGGGGTCTGTGCCCTTAACCCCCCTGTGTTGTTCAAGGGTCCTATGGTTCAACTGTCCTATGGTAAAGAGAAAAAGCCATAAGAAAGAGTAGGAATTAAAATTGGAGTTGGGTTAGGTCTTGTTGTGAAGGTAACATTTGAGCTGACTTAAAGGAGGTGATGGTATTAGCTGGCACATATGAGCAAGAGCACCCAGATCCAGGGGAGGGATAGCTCTATGGTGGAAGGATGCCCGGTGTCTTAAAGAACCAAAGAAGAAACCAAGGTAGCTGGAGCGGAGTAAACAAGGTAATGTAGTCAGGAAGGTAAGGGGATGCATAGAAGGGAGATCAGAGTCTGACCAATTGTAAGGACTTGGGATGTTACTGTGACAGAACTGGAAAGACATTCCAGAGTTGTAAAAAGAGGACTGATATCACCTGACATTGATCTTTAATGAGCCCCTCTGGCTTCTGAGTTAGAGTAGACTATGAGGGTAGTGGGGAGCAAGGAGCTTGGTTAGGATGCAGTTATAATAAATTATGTGACAGCTGATCATGATTCCTACTTGAGTCGTAGTTATAAAGGTGGTGAGAAATAACTAGGTGAGGGATATATTTTGAATAGAGACAATAGAAGTTGTTGATAAGGTGCTAGAAAAAGAAGGGCTCTGAATGACTTGAGCAACTAGAAAGAGTTGTTTGCATCAAAGATGAGGAATACCAGGGTGGAGCAGATCTGGAGGTGGGTGGAGCAGATTGGTAGTTTAGGTATGGACACAGAGAGTTTGAGAGATCTCTCATACCATATAATTATTGTATTTTTTTTTTTTTTTATTTCACAGAGGGGGAGAGATCACAAGGAGGCAGAGAGGCAGGCAGAGAGAGAGAGGGGGAAGCAGGCTCCCCACTGAGCAGGGAGCCCGACGTGGGCCTCGATCCCAGGACCCTGAGATCATGACCTGAGCCGAAAGCAGAGGCATTAACCCACTGAGCCACCCAGGCGCCCTAATTATTGTATTATTATATAATAATAACTACTATACAATATAATAGAGGGACCTATTATTCAATAAATAATTGTATACAATAAGTGTATAATTTGTATACAAATATAATTGTGTTGACTACAATAGATATTGTAGATATTATAGTAGTTATATCAATAGATATTGACTACAATAGATACCCATATACCTTAATAAAATAGCAATACTAATCTAGATATATCTAGACAGCAATACGAATCTAGATATATCTAGATATACAAATCCTGAATTTTGGAGATAATCCTGGGCTGGAGATACAACTTCCATATTTCTCTAAGTCTTTACCTATAAGTCCTTTGTCTTTTCCGGCCCAGGGGAAGAAGTGGTACAATTCCCAAGTCTACCACCTTACCTATGCCCTTGATTACACCCCTCACACCTCCACTCCAAGTTCTTCTTTCAGCGGGCCTCTATTTTTCTTTGAGTCATGAGTGTCTGATTCTACTTCGGCTTTTTTTTCCCCCATTCCCCAAATCAACTAGAGCCTTTTCTATCCAAATCCACACCTCTCTACTCATGTAAATACAAAGTTTTTAGAACTGTCTTATTTTTGTTCCATCTTTCAAAGTTCAAAGCCTTGAAAGAGTTGTCTCTGCCTAGCATCTCTGATTTCCTGATTGGGATTCATAGCATTATCCCCTAAAGGCCTTCCTGCATTCCAAGATCTCCACTCCTCACCACGATATTTTTTTTAACCACAACCAAATTGGGGATATTACAAATAGCAGCCAATCATCTCCTTTCTCCAGTCTTCAGACATTAAGAGGAAGATGTAGGTGTGAATCAAAACAGTAGCAAGGTTCAAAATTGGGCTTTGACACTTTAGAATCAACAGGAGGAATTCTAATGCCTCTCCTTTTGGCTCACACTGTTCCAGCCCCAGTTGCCTCCTTACTAGTCCTCAAATACTCCCAAGATTGAGCCTCAGTGCCTTTGAATATGCTTTCCTGGTACTCCTCTCCCCCCAGATATTCACATAGTTCATTCCCTCAATTCACACCGGTCTTTGCTCACATATGCATACATCAGAGAGTCCTCCTCTACTACCCTTCTAAATTTCCCATGGCTTTATCTGCCTTTTTTCCTTCACTGACATTTTCACTACCTAACATTTCATATACTTAGGTACTTATTTGTCTTATCTGACTCACACACTGAAATGTAAGCTCTGCAGGAGGAAGGACATTTTCTCCTTTGTTTGCAGCTGTTTCCCTATTATTTGAAACAAGGCCTGGCACATAATAAGTTCTAATAATTATTTGCAAAATGAATGTCCTTGTGGTTAAAGGATCTTGATAGATTCAATGACTCTTGTGCCCAAAGAGCTGGAAGTAAACCTGGCAGATAAATACCATGAATATCCTTCTTTTTTACTCTCCCTGATCATTAGGACACTACATTGGGTGTGGACTGGACTGAAAAATTAAAGAGGACGGCAGGGTTAAAAAACATTCTTTCTTCATCAAGTAAGTTTTATAAAGGATCCAGAATTCCTGGTTAATCTGAGAGCAGCCTTGGAGGAGGGGGGGGTCCCTAACCCTTTAAGGCTATAACAAACAATCAACAAGAATTGGGCTGACAGGGCGCCTGGGTGGCTCAGTGGGTTAAAGCCTCTGCCTTTGGCTCAGGTCATGATCTCAGGGTCCTGGGATGGAGGCCCGCATCGGGCTCCCTGCTCAGCGGGGAGCCTGCTTCCTCCTCTCTCTCTCTGCCTGCCTCTCTGCCTACTTGTGATCTCTATCTGTCAAATAAATAAATACAAATTAAAGTTAAAAAATCTTAAAAAAAAAAAAGGAACTGGGCTGACAAAGCATATATAGCATCAGGATAAATTCTTTCCCAGCCACCTTTCCTGCCCTGCCTCCCTTCCAACCAGATTACCCCTCTGATATAAAAATTCAGAAGCCACTACTACTGAAAAGATAAGTAAGATGTATTTTGGTTCCACTGAGCATGGGGAAGCTGTTTCAAGATTTGGACACAATAGCAAAGGCCTCTCAAGTGCAGGGGTGGAGAGGCTCTGCTTAGTTTTGCTAGAAGAAAGAAAACTGGCAAGAGTAGAGAACAGATGAAAAGAGATTTGGAGAGAGGAGGAGGGAAACTCAAAGGGTACCTAAGAACCAAGATTATGAGATGGTGAGTGTAGAGGTCCCCTACTTATGGATGCAGTTTTCAACCTTCTGCTCTGCATACAATAAAGAGTCTCTAAGAGCCTACCCCTGGTGCCCCCATGCCGATCTGCTCCTCCAGTTCCTATTGACATCCCATATGAGCAACTGGTGCATGTGGTTCCTTTTCTTTGAGCTTTCATGAGGTTTTTCTTGGTGAGACCATCCCACTGTGTTCATACTTTGTTTACCTACAATACTACTATATGGTATTGAACTGAAGAGCATTTGAAAAGTGGGATGAAAGGAAATGAAAGCTTGTCCTTACCTTGAATCACATATCAGGAGCTGAAATTAGATCCCACCTACTGGGAAGGGAGAGAGCCTGTGTCACCCAACAAAGCTCAGCCCCCTTGGCATATCCAAAGCCTCATATCCCTGCCCCCTGGCTTTGGCACCAGGGGTTCCACGGCTGTGCCCAGGATAAAAGCACCGTCCCCAGCTTGCTCTCAGGCAAAGACAGCCTGCTTTTAATTAGGAGCAGGAGCCGTTGTTAGATTTGTATTTTTCTTCCCTTCTTTTTTTTCCTATGCTTGATGGCATGATGTGTGTTACATATTTAATTAAAGAGGATCTAATGAGTACTTCTAACAGCCCTGGGGTCAGAAGAGCCACTGCAGAGATTCATGCAAATGAGCCAGGCTTTATGGCTTCCCTAGTGAGCGGCAGTGATGTTGTCCAAAATGGCAGAGTCTGTGGGAGCCCATCAGCTTTCCAACTTCCTTAGGAAAAAACCCAAGGGGAAGCACACAGAGGGTGGGAAGTAGAATTTTCAGACTTTGTGTCTGGACCCAGAAATAAGTCTAAATGTATAATGGGGTACATCTAAACCTTATGAAATAAAATGTGCTGAGGACCCAACTGGGTCTATGGGCTAGACCAGAGAGCAACCCAACAGGACTAAGACTCTTAAGAAGACATTTTTGGACCTAGGAAGGTGAATCAGAGAAGAGTGAAGGAAGAAGAGGTAAAGCAAAACGTGCTAGGACATCTGGATTTTATTTTATGGGAAATGGGTTATTAAATGTTTTTTATATGTACTTTCTTCATTGTGCTCTATTATATCTGTTATAGCACTTTCTTGTGATTTATCTACAGACATATCTATATCCCTATAGACTCTGAACTGACTCCTCAACAGTGAGGACCTCCTATCTCTTTGCTCCCATGACTCCTACTATACTTCCTCTGTTAGATCAGTTGTACCAGATATCCTAGTAGATTATAATTGCCTATTGAGTTTCTGTCTACTTTGCCTAACTGAAAGTTGATTGAATGTGAAGATTCTGAGTTTTTTCCTATATGATTTTTGTCTTATTTGTGCTAATATGCCTAGCGTCTACCCCAGTGCCCAGAATATAGTATGTCCTCAATAAGTTATTGAATGAATGAATGAATGAATGAATAATACAAAGGTAATCAGTCTCCTTTCAGGCCAGTCTCAGCATACGTGATAACATACAAACAAAGACAGACTGCAGATTTGCCCCTGAAATCATTAGAGAGTTGTTTCAGATGTTACTCAAAGTCAGCTACTTAGACAAATGGAGAATGATGTTATAGTGTATATTATACCATAAGATTTCTTTAAAATTCTTTTTAAGATATAGAATAAGAGGAGTGCCTGGGTGTCTCGGTCGGTTAAGCATCTGCCTTTGGCTCAGGTCATGATCTTAGGATCCTGGGATCAAGCCCTTTGTCCGGCTCCCTGCTCACCAGGGAGACTGCTTCTCCCTCTCTCTCTGCTCCTCCCCCCACTTGTGCTCTCTCACTCTCTCCAATAAATAAATAAATTCTTTAAAAAAAGGTATAGAATAAGAAATTTGACACACTGTCAATCCTTGATTGGATCCTAGTTTTGAAAAAAAAAATTAGGCATCAGCTATTAAGGACATTTTTTAGATAATTGGGGAATAGTTGGTATTAGATGACATTCAGAAATTATTTTTGTTGTATGATAATAGCCTTGTCGTACAATAGTTTGTCTTTGTGGTGGCTTTTAAAAATAGCTACAAAGTCTTTCACAGTCACCCCATGCAGAGGAGGGGATCTATGTCCTCTCCCTTGAATATGGGCATGTTTATACCTTCTGGAGCCAACAGGGTTTGGTAAAAAAGAAGCTGGAAGTTTTCCAAAGATCAGAAAAGCCTAAGAATGTTCTACTTAATTCTCCTGGAATGACCATTCTTTTCTTAAGATGTTCCTTCTCCGAACCCAAATCCCATGCTGTGAGAGGGAGGGGCCACACATGGATGCCCCGTTCCACAGGCCCAGCTAAGACCCGACTTGAAGTCATCCCTGGGTTTATCTGTAGAGCCCTCCAGATAATTCCAGCCCCCAGACATTTGGATACTCCCAACTGAGATCCCAGATACTGTGGGTCAGGAGGAAGCCATCCCTCAGTGCACTACTGACCCACAGAATCCCTGAGTGTAATAAAACAGTTGCTACTTTGGGCTAATAAGTTTGGAGCCATTTGCTAAGCAGAAACAGTAACTGCAACTGTCTTTGATAATTTTTTGGACATGCATGCTAAAGAGCTTAAGGATAAAATGCCATGATATCCTTACTTTACTTTTAAATGGTCCCCACAAAATGTGTACAAAGACAGTGAAGCTAGATCAAGCAAATACAGAAAAACAATGGCAACTGTCAAATATAGATGGTGAATATGTTGTTCATTGAACTATTTCTTCTATTTCCTTTACATTTTTTATGACAAAAGATTCTCTAAAAAGTGCTTTTAAACACTGATTTCCCCAAAGTTCTATACCTCAGGAAAACATAGATGTATCACTCATTCATCTCTTCAGTCTCCCCCCAAATCTCTTCGTACAACCCTCTTCGAATGGGTCTTAATTCATCCTCCTTTTTCTGACAGGGGCTCTTCTTGTTGGCGCTTGTGCCTTTCTCAGTGAAGAGTCAGCCAAACGTGTGCCCCCCAAACCCCCTCTCTCTCTTGAGATCTGTCATTTTACAAGTCAGCGGAAGGGACTAGGATTGTAGTAATGAATACTTTAGCATGTTTTCTTTCAAATTAATGGCATAATTTTTAAAAAAGACTTTTAGAAACTACTGGGTTAGTAAAAAGAACAGAACGGACTTTCAGTATGTATTGGCAAAACTTAGACCAAAGACTTCCTGCATTCAAACCTTAAAATTTCCAAAGCAATCCTGTGGATTATTATTCTCATCAAAAGAAAGCAAAGCATTTTTCTAAGTCATTGTAGGGCAAATAAGCCAAAAAAGGGAACATTTTTTTAAAAAGCTCAGATCAAAAGTGTTTTTCCATCTATCCTGGTTCCCTTTAATCTACTCTGGAGGTTTCGGTATGACTCCCTCCCTCTTTTCCCAGCTCCCGGTCACCCCTAACCAGCTGTTCCCGTCCTCTCAAAAGCCACTGTTTTTCTGAGGAGCAGCACCAGGTGAAACTTGGAATCCCAATCCTATTGTAGAAAAACTCTCTTATATTCTTTTTTTGGCAGGGGGACCGAGTGCTGAATAATACTCCATTTTACTGATATACCACGTTTTATGTAACCATTTATCAGTTTTGCTTATATTCTTGATATTTTCCTTAAATACCCCCCAACCCCAGCTATATAAACTGAAACCACTTTTCTCCCTGATGACTCCAATTCCTGTATACCCTTTCCAAAAATAGTAATAATTATTACAATAGTAGTCAACATGGAAGCTAATTGTTTATTGAATACCTACTACATAGTTAGTGCATTGATGCTACTCTCTTTTATTCATTATTTCAATTAATTTTCACAGCAACCCCACGAGGTAAATACCACCAGTATTGCCATTCTAAATTGAGGAACCTGAGGGACACAGTGGTTGAATAGCTTACCCATAATCACCCACCTAGGAAGGGACAGAACCAGAATAGAAACCAGCTAGGTCTGACCAGGAATACTTGCTTGTAACCATCATGCATTATCATCTCCCGTACAGGCTTCCCAACAAGCTTCATTTCTTCACTTCCCACCCCTGACAACCCAAAAGCCAGAAGAAGAGGGGTGCTTGCGTACCCTGCAGCATCCAGACCAGTGTCCTTTTGTCCCCAGGTATCTGCTCATCTTTGAAGCCTATACCATACCATCCTCATTAGCTATAGAGTTCCAGAACACTCATTGCTTCTTCCTTGACTTCAGCATGTGAATGTCATTATGTTTTGTGATTGTTCCCTGATTCTTTATGCTAGCGTTCACGTGGATATCTTGTGACTGTAACATCTTCAGGACGAATGGATCTGTGTACCCTCACAGTCACACATCACCACCATTCAGAAGTCACTCTCCTTCATCCAGGGTCTTGAACTTGCAGCAGTTCTTTCTGGCTTATTCTTTCCAGCTTATCTCTCCTTCTCGGTGTTCCTTTTGCCCTTACCAAACTGGCTCTTTGTTGCAGCCATGAGTTGCCCTAAGCATGCTATTTCTTCTTCCCCTGTAACTCATCACCTCCGTTCTTAGCTCACTCCTCTCCCTTCACACCTTAATGCTGACTCATTCCACTACCACCCTCAAATGCGTCGCTCCCCTTATGTTTCTCCTTGGCAGCTCTCAACTTTGGGAAACTACCCTGTGCTTTTTCTAGTCATCCTCCAAGGCTGTGAAATGCAACTGGAGACTTGCTTGAAAACATGTTTAATCTTTGTTAACCACAGGTCGTATTCGCCTCAGCTGGACTTTTCATCTCTCCTGCAGTCTCATCACATACTTGTTCTCATCACTCCACATTCCATTTCCTCTGAAAGTTACCTGAAATCTTCTGTTTCCTCATCCACTCAACCCACATGTGCTCCAGCAGAAGGCCCCGAGAATATTTACGCAAATGTTCCAGGAGCCTAGAATGCCATTCTCTGCTCATCCTTTCATTCAAATTCCTTGCACTGGAAGCAGCCCCCTGGTTTTCTTAAGACCAAGCTCACCACTTAGGTTCTTGCTTCACCACTTTCTCCTTCTTGAAGATTTTGCTCTCTCAAAATTCTCAGAGCGCCTAGGTAGTGCAGTCAGTTAAGCGTCTGACTCTTGGTTTCAGCTCAGCTCATGATCTCAGGGTCATGAGATGGAGCCCCACATCAGGCTCCATGCTCAGCGGACAGATAGTCACCTTGAGATCCTCTCTCCCTCTGCCCCTCCCCTAACTCTCTCTCTCTCTCTCTCTCTCTCTCTCTCTCTCTCTCTCTCTCTCTCAATAAGTAAATCTTTTTAAAATTTTTTTCGTCTTCTGTCTTACTGCTTCAATCATTTTCTTCTTCTCTGGCTATTTTTGCTCTATTTACAAACAGGTTTTGATCACTCCTTATCTGTAAAATAAAATGTCCTTCTGCTCTCTTGCTAAACTATCTCTTAGTACCTCTAAGCTGCTACCCGATTCCCTCAACTAAGTGCACTCCCTACCCCTCTGCATTCATACCAGCCATCCATTCCCTAGTTAATGCTGCAAGATGGCTTTCCTTCACCAGCCTCCCAAAATTGTTCTCCTGAGGACACCAGTGATCTCTGAATCTCTAAAGCCAACCATCGTTTCTTAATCCTCATTCCTGCCTTCTCGAAAGAATCTCAGACTTTCGATTGTCCTCTATGTCATGAACATCTATCCCCCATGAATCTCCTTGTTTTCTCAATTCTCACTCTCTCTATCCTATTCCTCTTTCTCAAAAAGAGATGTCTGAGATCCGTCTTTTATCTGATGGCCCTATAAGACCCCTTTCCCTTCCTAAGCTCCTTCAAACTGTCGGCTTTATCTAAATTTATTCATAAATGCTTCTGTCCGGCCCCTGTCTATTTTCTCCTGACCTCCAGACTGGCATTTCCAGACTCTTCCAAATATTTGTATGAATTGTTCAGATATTTCAGACCCACCATCCAACGCTGGACCACCAGTGTATTGAGTTCTTACCATAACTAGCCTACTCCTATTTGCTGCCAGGCCCACTGATGTTGCTTTGGCACTGCCTTTCCTACTGTAGTAGGTCCCCTAGCCCCTGAGTGGGTGTCAGCATGAGTCAGAAAAGCCCAAAATGGTCCCTCACTGAGATAAGGAATCCTCAAGGATGACTTGGCACTTCTCTACTAAGTCACTTCCACATAGCCTTAAGAACTGCCGCGTGGCCCCGAGCCAATCCCTAGTTTGCCTATAAATATCCGTCCTGATCATGGCTGGGTGCTCAGCCTTTGGGAAACAATTCCACGCGGCCCACCAGCGTTGATAAACTGTGCTCTCTCAGCTCTCTGCGTGCCGCTTGAGTTTCTCAGTCACCTCAAAACTTCCGCAACAAGCAGTGCATACAGTGTAGCTCTCCTTACCCTGTGCCTCTTTTCAAGAGCCTTCAAAGGTTCTCTACTGTCACTGATTCAAGTCCAACCTTTCTGATCCGGCTGTCAAGTTCTTCCATCCTCCTGGGCACCCTAATTTTTTAGCATTCTCTCTTCTTCTATCATGTATTTATCCATTTACCTGGTCAGCCAATGTGTGAAGAGTACAAGTTCCTTTTAAAATGGTGTGTCATCAGGAGTGGGTGCCTGGGTGGCTCAGCTGGTTAAGGCCTCTGCCTTTGGCTCAGGTCATGATCTCAGGGTCCTGGGATCAAGCCCTGCATCAGGCTCTCTGCTCAGCAGGGAGCCTGCTTCCTCCTCTCTCTCTACCTTCCTCTCTGCCTACTTGTAATCTCTTTCTCTCTGTCAAATAAATAAATAAAATCTTTTTTAAAAATGGTGTGTCATCAGTACATTTATAAAGCAATGTACTGCTTTATAAATGTACATACTCTCTAGGAGAGTGTAGTGATTAAAGGCTTGGGCTGTGTGGTCACGTTAAAGCACCTTAGAATCCTAGTTGTGTCCATTTGGAAACTGTTTGCCCTGGACAAATTATATAATTTCTCTAATCAATGTTCTCATCTGTGAAATGGGTATTTTAAGAAAGAAATGAGATACTGCAAGCAAAGGGTTGCCGGTAGTACTTAGCCCATACATAACATTTGAAGCCCTTTCTATTTTTATCTTATCAAATTGTTTTATATGATGGATCTTTGCTACTTCAACCTGGGCCCCACCCAAGGAACCCAAATTCCAAGCCACTTCATAAATAAGGAATGCAGTTGTTTGCAAACAATTGGGATTGGATCTTATCAGGCAGTGTTCTATTGTCCTTGGTCAGGAGACAGGACCCAGTGATGTATCTGGTCCTCACATCCTTGGGGGCCACTTAATTTGGTGAGTAAAATTGTCCAAGACAAAGTGAAACTAGAAAATGAGCTTTTGGATTTTCTGAGTAGCCCAATAGAAGTCGAAGGAATCATTTACTATTTGGAGTCTGCCAATTCATTTGTCATCTCTGACTCTGATTCACCAACTAGCTGGCCATGATCTTTCTGAACTTTGAATAAGTTATCTGAGTTCTGGTTCTGAATTCTCCTGTAGGTCTCTGTGTGACCAGGCTAAAGTATACACATTTTCTGGGCTTTCATTTTCTCAGCCTCAAAGTGAAGAAAATCAGAACTCTCGCTGCTCTCTCACCTAAAAGCCCAGGAAATGGCACATATTAGGCACTCAATAAATAATTTGCTAAATGAATAAATTAATATGTGAATAAGAGCTGCTCTGCAGTCCAAATGAGTTATTAGGCGCAATCACATTTTGAAAAATGAAATAATAATTTAAATTTACATAACAAGTTATTAACTAGCAGATGATGAATACACCAATGGCTTAGGTTCAAGGCTTAATGAGCTTCCCTGTACTCCTCTCACTTTCCAAACCCTCAGACTCTTCTAGAAGCCTTTATAGTAGCAGTGTGCGGAAGGAAGAGCTCAGAAGCCATCCTCCTGAGCAGCTGCCTGTGTAATGCCAGCACTTGGGGACCTAACTAAATATCAATAATTTCTCCAGGATGCCTGTCACCAGTCTCCTTTTAGCATCAGATGAGGCCAGAGAGCTAGGAAAGCTCCTGGGTGCAGCATGAGTTCCTGGCTCCTGTCCTGGTCTGTCTGCTCTCCGTGTGACCCCAGCCTGCAGGCAGCCCCCCGAGGTGCCTCCCTCACACGCAAACCCCAGAGCTCACCCGGATTGGCTCCCAGGTCTCAGACCTCTCAGCTGAGAGGCAGTGACTGAGTTAAACCTTGGCACCACAAACCCCACAGCCATAAATTTCACTTACATCTAGTAAAACACAGGCATCCAATTAAAGCCATAATCCTATAAACTTGCCAGCGATCAAGCTCACGGTTAAAAATGAAGACGGACAGGTGCACTCAATCAATACCATAGAGGTAAGAGCCTGCCGTTTGTAGGCTGTTCTACATTGAATCTTCTGCTGTTCTTGATTGATGCTGTTTGTTTTCTGCCTGGGTAGAAATAACAAATGTTCTTGCTTACTCTTCCGTGACATTGTCCTGGGCACTGGAGCATGGCTGAACCCTAAGGCCAACCAGATGTGGGACACGCAGGAGCAGGAAGAGCCCCTTCCCTGGTGTAGCACACTCCCCTCCATGGTCCTTCTCTGGCCAGACCACGGATTCAGACTCTGGGGCCTTGAGGGTATCAGGGACCTCTACCTCAAGGGCTCCTCTAACCTCTACATTGATTTTCTTTGGCCCTCTGGCCACCCACACTGGCTGCGCCCCCCAGGAACAATTTATAATGTATTGGGTTGCTATGGTTCTCCAATTTATAGGGAATTTGGTTTAAAAATTAAAATATTGGAAGAGCATGAAAAAAATAGCTAATCAGTTAACATTTCAGCAGGCAGCAGCTCTCTGAAACTACAAGAGGAGGAGATGAATACAACTTCCAGCATTTTTCTCAAGATTCATCCAATGTCTTATTGTATATCTTCTTCCTTCCTTCCCTCCTGGTCATGCCATGCTCTCCTTCTTTCCCTTCTACCTGTCACCCTCCTCTCCTTTCTCCATCGAACCCTTCTTATCTTCCTACTACTCTCTGTGCACTTGACCAATACCTACTGTGTGCACAGCCCTGTCTGCACACCTCTTTTCTTCTTCTGGCCCTGCACAATATAAACTAAACTTACCTGGTTGTTGAATGAAAAAGAAATTATACTTTTGTCTTCACTGTACTCTGATTTTTACAAGAACAGAATATCTATGTATGTCCCTCAATAGATTTCTTTGACTCTGAATTAATATCTCCCAAAGCTCTCCTTGCCTGTTTTACTAGCTGAAATAAAGATTTACAATGGGAAATTTAAATGATCAGGAAGGAAAATACATCTAAGAAACACATATAGGAACTATCATTTGTTAGAATCAAAGAAGAGTTTGGTGGCTAATGCCTTTTTTGGTCTGCAAATACTTAATGGAGTTTCTACTTGGGCCTTCTGACTATAAGCTTCTCTGATGTGGACAGCTCCAGTTGGCTCTGGTACCAGCGACTGGCATTTGCCAAGTCTTGTTCATTATCCTGGGGGCATGAGTCATTACAACATATAGAAGAAATGTTTCTGGCAGCATGCACATCTGATCCCTGCAAGTAATAACATCAGAGAAATAGGAAGGCTTTGGAAGAAATTCAGTCCTAGTTCTCATGTCAGCATCTACATTTCTCTTGTCCAGGGATCATGCAACTCTTGAATCGGGGGAAAGAAACATGTAGATAAAATAAAGAGGATTGCTAAGAAAACCCAACCATATAGCAATATTCTTCCTTAAAAATCACACAATTCACATTCACAAAAACATTTGCACTATTCTCATAGAGGCATGATACTGCTGAACAGAGAAACTAACTCCATAAGCTTCATTGGTCAGATCCTAAGGCTGGAAGAGAACACAAGAAATCATTTACTCTCTATCTCCAGCAAGGCTACATGTCAGCCAGAAAACAAAGCCCACCTGCTCCAAGTCAAGGTAGCTGATTTGGGGAAAAAACAAAACAAAACTATGAAACAGGCTGTCAGTCATCAAAGGCATCCATAAATAACAACCAGAATTAGTGGTCTGGGCACTTGACCTTGTGTTTAATTGTCAAGACAGCCCCATGACTTGATTGTTGTCATTCCTATTTTGTAAGTGAAATGTCATAGCCAGAACTGAGACCTACACTTGTGTCTTCTGACTCTGCCTTGAGTCTGGCCCCCGCACGGAGCTGCCCCCACTGGGCTTGGGCTGTCTTGACACCCAAGAGAACCAAACCATATGCCATTTGGCACGTTGGACAAAGAAGACATTATCTGGCAGACTCAGTCCCGGAAGAGGAGCTGAGTGGTTCTTTCCTTCTCCTGCCTCTCCATACCTGGTGACAGAAATAAACCCCACAAAAAGAATAGGCTTCAACAAGTATGGATAATCTCCTTCAGACAGTGGTGGATGGGAAATATATAGATATATACACTCTGTCGTTAAAATAACCCCATTTTTCTAAGCTGCTAATAGGATTATTCAAAATGTTTAAAGCAAAATCCTAAAGCCTGTTATTGGTTTGCCAAAGAAACTAAGCCTTTTTCTTTTTCTTTTTTTTTTTTTATTTTCATCTTTCTCTGAATGTTGATTCAGAGTCAGGCAAATAAATGGGCACCAGTTCTTAGCTGTGCCAGTCACTCAGCATACGAGAAGTTCCCAAGTAGGCTTCACCAACACTGAGTCCCTCAGTATTGCCTTCTTTCTTTGTTCCCCTTCACTGCCCACTGCCCTCCCCCACAACACACACACCGCCCTTCTTTGTTCCACCCCAAAANAATAATAATAAAATAACCCCATTTTTCTAAGCTGCTAATAGGATTATTCAAAATGTTTAAAGCAAAATCCTAAAGCCTGTTATTGGTTTGCCAAAGAAACTAAGCCTTTTTCTTTTTCTTTTTTTTTTTTTATTTTCATCTTTCTCTGAATGTTGATTCAGAGTCAGGCAAATAAATGGGCACCAGTTCTTAGCTGTGCCAGTCACTCAGCATACGAGAAGTTCCCAAGTAGGCTTCACCAACACTGAGTCCCTCAGTATTGCCTTCTTTCTTTGTTCCCCTTCACTGCCCACTGCCCTCCCCCACAACACACACACCGCCCTTCTTTGTTCCACCCCAAAACACAGATTCGTCAAATGCTATCTGGGCAAGATTTCCCAACCTCACTGAAACAGGAAGTTCTTCGTTTTCTTCTTCTTCCACTCAGCACTCAGGTACTCAGCTTGGAGAGTAAGAGCTCATAGTTGTCTGAAGGTTATTTTGCAGATGTGCTTAAGTCACTTAAAGCTAGTACGTTTTCTCCTGCCAATTAGATTTTAAGGAATGTGAGGATGAAGGCAGATTTCTGTTCCTTTTTTCTGAGTTGTTGCATCTCTCTCTCTCGATGTAGCATCACCACCACACCTAGTGAAAATCCATTCATTGACATCGGCACAGTACATGGTGCTGACAGATTGGGAGACAAAGACCAGGGTCAGAAGTCAGCCTTGGCAAAGAGAACTGCTTTTTGTCTGAGGGGGTGATCACAGGTCCGATTAAACAGTATGGAAAATCTTTCTGGAAAAGAACACCCAAGCAGATAAAGACTGAGGAGCGAGATGCATAGAGATAGAATACCTGGAGCAGTCAAACCCTTGTAAACATAGGTTTGCAAGATGTTTAGAGGAGCTGTTTATGAAATGCAAAGCAGAACACCTGTCCAGGTAGATCGATAGCTCCCGCATGTTTTTTCTGCCTCATATCCTCTATTCACCTCTTTTTCCCAATCTCCATCCTCCCCCTCACCTGTACACCCTATGCCATGGCCACTTAATATCACTGAGATGAGACGTAAATATCACCCCTTTATAAAAGTCTACCTTGATCGTGAGGGGCCTGCCTACACCTTCTCTAGCCCTACTCCCAGCTCCACAGCTGTCTCTCCTAATTCAGAGTCCCCAGGACATTTGGAGTTTAGCTCTACTTGCTCTTTTCTCACTGTAATTAGCTCATATTCATTTTTCAAATTTCTGATGCCAAGAACATAAGGAGAGGTCATTGAGTGCATACTCAGCAAACATTTAAGATATGAAAGAATTAACAAATGACTGAGTGAATCAGATTGGCAAGTCCTGTGTCCCCTTAGCCAAGTTTTATCTCCACTTGTCATTCTTCCATATGTTTCCACCCTAAATACAAATTGCTGAACTGCAGATCCCCTGTCCTTCTACCTGGTGCATCTCAGATTCCACAAATAAGGGTAGGAAATTACAGGATAATCATAGGATGACATTTAATTGTAGAATTTCATTTCCTCCTGTGACCTCACATTGTGTATATACGTGTACAAACACCGGTGTGCTACAGTTGCAGTCTACTTAGGTGGGTGACAAAGCCCTCCATGGATTGTGTTTGGAGGGATAGGTCATTTGTCTGGGAGATGTGGGAGGAAGAGTTGATATTATGGTGAAATAGACAATTAGTATAATAGGGTCATTAAATTGACAATGGAAGAAAGTACAGCTCCATAGTCCTCCAGAGCAATCAGGGTGCCCTAAAATGAGACACTGGCAATGATAATAAAAAAATACTGAACCTTCTCCGCCTCCCTTTTGTAGTTCCCCTGGGTCTGGGTTTCCGTGGAATCTGTATCTGGGGAAGGCTCTGATTATGTCTGTTGCACTCAGATGCTGGCATTCTTGGAGCTAAGTGACCAGAGAACAGGAAGAGATGGTAGACATGCTAAGGGGGAAGGAAGCCATAAAAATGCTAAGAGGGGAAATTGGAAAAATGGGCAGTGGACCAGAAAATATTTGGGAGCCTTGCAGGGGAGCTAGTGTTTTTTGAAAACTACTTTTTCTGCAACAAAAATTTAATCAAAGATCTCACCTTCTTTTGGGAAAATAGAAACCATCACACATAAAGTCTCTCTTCCTCCAAATGTCAAATCCACAAATCTGTTTTTCCTTCACATTTCCTCTTCTTCCCTTCTGTCACAGATGGGCACTCTGGCCACTCATTTCCTCAAGTGAAAGAGAAAGTTATCCTTGACTTTGCCCATTCTGTTGTCTCCCTCAAGTGAGGTGGCAGCAAATTCTCAGTATCTCTTAGATGTCCACCTGTTCCATCTCAACAGTCCTAACCCTTAACAGGTCAGCCCTCTCTCTACCTGGACCAATTCAATAGCTTCCTCACCTGAGTCCAGTTTCCACCCCAGGCCTCCTCCGATCTATTCTCCACAAAGAAGTGGAGCAATCTTGTCCATTTCCAAAGCTGAATGTTCCTATTCAGCTCAGAACCCTCCGATGATGTCCTATTCTGCTTAGAAAGTCCAAGCTTCTTACTGTGATCTTTTAAGCCCTGTAGGATCTGGCCCTCCTTGCTCCTCTGTCTAGCTTTTCCCTGTTCACTAGCCAGTGGCCACGATGGTCTTCTCTGGGTCTTAGAAAACACCAGGCCCTTTTATTCATTTACTTACAGTAGAAATGCTCTCCCTTGCTACTCGCTCTGCTAATCCTTAGTCATCCTTAAGGCTTTCCTGACAACTCTGTCTAAAGCAAACCCCCACCATAATCCTCTTAATTGCCACCTTACTGTTTTTCATAGACTTTTTTCCTGCAGTGATTCAATGTATGTGTTTATTTACCTGTTCTTGGGTCCCTTGGCAGCATGTAAGCTCTGTGAGGACAGGCACCCTATGGGACGGCTTTGTTCATTACCCCAGAATACACTATCATGCCTTGAACCTGCCTTTGGGTTAGTTGAGGGAACTCCCACAATTCAGATGAATTGAGAAATAAAGTAGGAAAGTGGTATAATTATAAAGAAATGCACTTTTATGACTTTCAGGACATATAACGTATTCCTGAGGAGGCCTAATTTATTGGACGGATAAGACTCATTTGTAGCTGGCAGCTTCTATTTGTACCCATCTGCATCCCAGTAATTAATGCCAAGTTCTTAGAAGCAGTCTGTTCCCTTAAGGAGGCAGAATCTGTGTTTAAATTTGATGGAAGTGGCCTGGGTAACAGCAGAGCTTGACTAGATCGTCTTAAATTGCTCTCTCGTTTGTTCCTACGTGAAGGTCTTTTCAAACCTGTTGTAAGAAATTTAATAGGGAGGATTTCCCCCTCTGTTTTCTCTCTTCATTAAAACCTAAAAGCAACAAACTTTTCTTTCAGCTAATTATAAACAAGGGATATGTCCTTCATACATGAGATAAGGGATGTGTGTGTGAGCTTGTGTGTGCGTGCACAGGTGTGTGTGTGTGTCTGTGTGTGTAAGATTGTGTTAGCTCACTGTCGCTGTCCCTATCATTGCAACGAATAACATGTTAGAATCTCCTACTACCTTTAAATTCAAGTGAAGAATATATTGTCACTGTGCCTCCCTGTTATTTTGTTTCTATTCAGAATATAATTGAAAAAAAAAGTGGTTTAATTACATATAAATAGTGTAAAATACGAGTTCTGTGAGGGCAGATGACAAGGTCTGCTTTGTCCCCAATTCACCAGACAGCACACAGCACCATGTCTGCTGCCTGCTAGAAGCACAAGAATGGCCGAATTGAAGTAAAAATTCCTATAGGTTTTGGTGTTTTCATAGGCTATGTCCTCCGCATATCTGCCTCCCAGCCCAGTCCTTCCTGGGGTTCATGGCACGTACCCGCAAAATAAACACCTGCTGATTTTCCTTGACAGCTGAGCTGTCAACGCCTTCCTACAGCTCCAATTCCTCCAGTTAAGCTCTTTGGGGGGAAATAACACCTTCCTCGTGATTTCAGTGGCCACACCGTTTATCTGTAGGCAGTTTTTAAAAATAGCCAAAACAAACAAGGGGCTCTGGGACCTAAAAGGATAGTCTGTCTCTGCCCAGCTGGCAGGGGTGCCCCCTAGGTCTGAGCCCTGCAGGGTGCTTGGGGAAGGAAACTTTCCCATCTGTTCCCTCTGGCACTTCCAGAGTTAATGCTTCAAGCATTTATCCCTGTACCTTCTCTGTTCTCAGATAACTCAGAAATGGTTGGATTAAGAATGTCAAACTTGGCCTTTAGGTAATCCTCAGTGCAGAAGGCAGCAGAGTTAAATTTGAAGGGAAAAATGGTTAAAAGATAAAGGAGTTTTGAAGCAGCGTGAGGCGCCAGCACTCCTTCTTTTAGGGAACACAGAGACATTTTCAAAACCCCCGTCCTCAATTAGACGATGTGGTATTTTTGGCACGTTCCCCCCGGCCCGTCTGGTCTGGGCTGCAGGATGGCAAATACAGCGGGAGACGGTGAAGACCCTCCCAGATGTGCCATCTCTCTGCTGGGGGACCTTCCCCACGCTTCCAGCTCCGGGGGTGTGCTCAGCAGCGTGGACTCAGAGCCTGTCCCTGCCACGTGCAAGCTGTGGAGACTTAGACAACTTACTTAACCTCTCGCAACCTGTTTCTCCTCTGTCCGGTGGAGGTGTTAGCAGTGTCTATTATTGTACAGAGCTGTTGGTACACGTTTACCCAGAACAATACTCGCTACAGGGGGGCAGCGCATAGTAACTGCTAACTAAAGGCGACCCTCTTGCCATCATCTTCCTCTTCATCCTCCTCCGCAGTGGCATGCATCCCTGGCCTCTCTCCCTTCCCTGGCACCACAGGGTGGCACACCAGGACCACCATCCTACCCTGGCCAGAATGTGAGGACTCACCCCAGGGCTCTTCCCACCCCCACCCCTGACTTAAGCTCCCTGCAGCTACGGCCTGAGCTCTGAGCCTGGCCACTTGGGTTCCAGAAGCTCTCCACCCCAGATTCCTCCTGCTCACTGCATCCTTTTTCTGTCTGATTCTGGCTACTCTACCAGATCAATCCGTTCTTCCATGGCCAGTGCAGACATCTCACTACTCCCACACAGCTTATGCCCATCACTGTGGCCTTGATCAGCCCTTTCTAACTACCTAGACTGTCCTCCCTCACCTTTGTGCTTCTTCTGTATAGGTTCAGTTTAATGACACTCTCTCCATGAAGCTTTCCTTGACTGTAAGCTCAGAAATCAAACCCTGAATTTCTCTAACACTTTAGAGCTTATTTCTCTCTTTCAGGGACCTGCTTAATCACCTTATTCATGATTCATGTAGAATGCCATATTGGAGAGCAAACAAATCTTGGTTCTGTCTGTGTGACTTTGGAGAAGTTATTTTAATTCTCTGGGACTCAGTAGAACACATATAAAATGGAAGCAATTACATATACTTTGACTGATTGTATAGAAATGAAGTAATCTAAGACAAGTCATGTAGCACAAGGCCAAGTTCATTTTAGGCATTTAATAAACAGCACTTGCATTGTCCTATGTTTGTGTGTGTCTGGGACCCCTCCAAAGACAGGGCTTTATAGTTCTTAGCATGCTCCATGTTGCCTAGAAATATGTCAGTCTCCCTATATACCCTTAGATTATGATTATGATTAATACCTATTTGTCGAATGAATGAATGAATGAATGAATGAGTAAAATATACTTTTATCCATGAATCTTACCCTGGCTCAATTAATGTGTTTGCCACTCAGTTTTTTCTGGTGCTGTGTGTGTGTGTATGTGTGTGTGTGCGTGTGTGCACACAAATGCATATGCGTACACAAATGCACATGCACGCATATTTTGCAATTCCTCTAATGGACCCACCTCCATATGTAAAATCATTAGAACCCTCTAGATCTTCACATTGACTTCCAATACCAAAGTGTCACAAAAACTAAAATTCTACCATCAGAGAGCTTGTCCTGTGGGTTAAGCATTGGACTCACCTAGCAGTCTTTCAGGTAATACAAAGTCTTGTGTCAAGGTCTGTGTTCATCAGCTTGGGCTGCCATAATAAAACGCACAGACTAGAGGGCAGAGACAACAGAAATGTACTTTCTCACAGTTCTAGAGGCTGAAAAGCTCAAGATCAAGGTGCTGGTGGGGTCAATGTCTGGTGAGAATCCTCTCTGTGGGCTGCAATCAACTACCTTCTCCTAGGCCCTCACATGGCTTTTCCCTGGTGCATGCATGCAGAGAGTGAGATCATTCTCTCTTCACCATTTTATAAGGCCACAAATCCATCAAAGGAGGACCCCACCTTTATAACCTCACTTTACTTACCAGCTAAGTACAATCATGTTGTGGGTTATGGCATCAACATATGAATTTGGAGGTGGTGGTTGGGGGAGCCATTCGGGCGGTAGAAAGATCGTTCACATCTTAATGTAAATTCCATTTCTAGGCACTTTCTCCTCCCTGTTGAGTTGAGGCAGTCTAGGTGGGGAGGACAGTCCTTGAAGTGGGGAAAGGACAGGTGAGGTCCTGCTAGCAGACATTATCCGGGGCCTCCCGAGCACAAATTCCTTGTTGCAGAAGTATTGTCCTGTCCCAATACATTGTCCCATCGCTATAAATTTGTCCAAGGAACTCATAACCCCACTTACCAAACCTTCAGAGCTATGGGAAAGAGGATGTGTGTGGATCATTAACATTCATCCATATGACCCCACTATTGCCATTAAATCTGGCCCTCCAGCAACTGCTGAGACTGTGGTCACTTCTCTATAGCAAAGAGATAGTGTAATTAGTTTCCAGTAACTGTCCCTATCCATTGTGAAGATCAAAGCCATAAGGCCTACCCTCTGCTTGAAACACAGGAAAAAGGACATTTGAGAGGCAGGAAAACAAAAATTGAGTTGTCAAAACAGGGTGAACCAACTTCCATAAATCACTGCTAGCCCAGAGGGGCTCTGCAATTGTTGGTGTTCTGTATTGTTATTTATTTGCTCTCTAGTTGCTCTTAAACTAGAATCTTCCCCTTACCTTTATGTCTGGTGCGTGAGTGAGTGTGTGTGTGTGTGTGTGTGTGTGATATAATGATTTTTTTGAAGAGTACCAACCAGTTGTCTTGTAAAATCCCCCTTCCATTAGCTTCCGGTTGCTATGAAATAAATTACCATAAATTTAGCAGCTTAAAATAATATAGCTTTGCTAACTCCCAGTTTCCATTCCAGAGTCTGGCCCTGGATTATACGGGTCTTCTGCTCAGAATCTCACCAGGCTGAACTCAAGGTGTTGGGGGCTGCGGTCTCATCCGATGATCGGGGTTCCCTTCCAAGCTCACTGGTGTTAGAAGAATTCAGTTCATTGCAGCTGTAGGTCTGAAGCTCTCCATTCTCCAAGGCCACCACCTACCATTTGACCCTCTCCATGACACAGCAGCTTCCTTCTTCCAGGCTGAAAGGAGAATGTCTGTTGCTGCTTCTTTCCCCAGGGAAAGGGCTGAGCCCTGATTTGAAGCCGTCCTACTGATGGAGTCATTTCCTCCCAGGATAATCTCCTTCCAACTAATTATCTTAAAGTCAACTGATTAGGGACTTTAATTACATCAACAAGATCCTTTCACCTTTGCATGTACATGCCATAATCAAGGGACTGACTATCCCATCATCACCACAGGCCCTGCCCCTCCACTGTGGGAGGTTACACAGGGCATGTGCAACCAAAGCCAGGAGTCTGGGTGTCCGTCTTAGGAATCTACCTGTCACATTCTCCATTCTGGACTTGATAGATTTGTTTATTTACTCATTATTAAATTCAGGTTACAGATTTTTGGGAAAGACCCTGATAAGGTGGCTCAAACAGGTTTCCTTGTCTCCAATATCTCTGATTCTCCCTTATCCCTTTCTGCCCTGACACACACTCTCCTTACCCCATCAGAGGTAGGGTTCTTCTAAAACATGGTGGGAGAAGAAGGTTGTCTACGTTTGTCTAAAGGCTCTGATCCCATCAGGATATTAGCTGACTTGAATGGGCCCCACCCTTGGATGTCTCCATAAGAGGAAGTATCAGGTACTAGTTGAGAGTACAGATCCCGCAATAAGGCTGCCTGAGTTCAAATTCTGACATCAGCACTTACTAACCAGTGGCTAAATTGTCCATTCTTCTATTAATATCCCAACATTGAGCCCACCCCTAACATTATCTGGGTCCAGAACAAGAGGGCACATGGCAGCCTATATCAAAAATAAAAGTTAAGCAAACAGATTAAATAAAGCATCTTCTATCCTCCCAGCTCGACAAACACAAGTTTGTAATCACCTGGAAGCACAAACTTTGAATTTAGAACTCTTGATGGTATAGGAGCTAACACACCTCAGTCTCATCCTCCTCCTCTCCCCTTCCCACCCCTGGCTCCTCCCCACACTGCAAGTCCCATGGAGGTAAGTTTGCTAACAGTCCAGCTCACACAAAACCCTCTGTGTGTCTGTGGGCCATGCAGTTGGCTTGGAGATGTGGGATCACATTATGAACACAGTCTGCAGTGAAGACCAACCCCGGTAGGAGGCCTGCTCAGACCCTCAGTTTGGTTCAAGGATATGAGAGAAGGAAACTGTTCTGTCCCAGGTGTCTGGTGGTTATGTCCTTTGGTCCCCATGGAGCCACTTCTTACCCTCTGGGGAGGGACACATCTGGAGAAGAACCAAAATAGACCCATTAAAACAAGGTACAGGTAGAGGTCTCTTCTGTCTGAGCCTAAGGGCAAAACTGACCTATCTCATGAGGGTGGATGAGAAAAATAGAAGAACATACACAGTGAGTGCATCAACCAGTGTCTGATGCAATGTAAGTTTTTAGTACAGGTCACCTCTTATTATTTTCAGATTCCCTAAGGATCAAAGAGGTAGATAAATACTTGGGCATAGTCCCAGTTTCACCAGCACCTGGCACAAGCCCCTTGCAATCCTGCATTTTTCTAGCCTCTTCCCAAACCTGAAGGCAAACACAGAAGGAAAGCTCCAGGCGAGCTGTATTCTCAAATCAATTTCTGCAGCCAGGGATGATGCTGTGTTCTAAGCCATGCAAGTCAAATTAAAATCCCTCCATATTCCCCTACCTCAAATAGACCCTGCCTGATCAAACCACTGCTCACAGACAGGGACAAAACACACATCTCACCATGTTTGACATCCCAGATTCCTTTTTCATTTGGCTCATATTCATTCGCTGTCTCTCGGAACCTCTCATTCTGTTTGTGAGTTATCGTTAATTACAGAATAAATCAAGAATACATGCTAATCTGGAGGATCTTGTCTTTGAAATGCTTCTTTGTACCTTCCCAGTTTGTAGAAAGCTGGGTTGGGAAGGCAAATGTATCCCTGGCTGGCAGACTTTGTCTTCCTTAGAATTTAGGTGTGATCTATATTCAAATGACAGTTTAATGAGCCTTTTCCTATTTCCAGAAACCTTATCACATCATTAAAGCGTAGAAATGAATAATACATCTAGCAGTTGGATTAAGCTGAACTTGAGACCTGACACATCTTCAAAGAGGGGAAGAAAGTGGAGCAGAGGCAAAATTGAGGAATGCTGACCTGAAAAGAAGGGGTTAAATGAGGAGTTCTGGGGGGGGGGCTATTTGCATTCTGATATACCAACATAGGTAAATGTCACCAGCATTTTTTCAAAGTTTTAATGTGTCACTCCTGTTTCTTTGAGCATGGCCTGGAAGAGAACTTGGGCGGATCATCTCCTGCCAGTCATCATGGCTTAGGATGAAGAGTCCACCTGCCATGACTTCATCATGAGCAAGATACAAGCTTCCTGCATTAGTGTCCACACCATTCCCAACTTCTTCCTCAGGAGTAGAGGAGCTTAGGGTAACTAGAAGTCTGAGCCCTGGGGTCAGAATTCCAGATCTGTCTCCTAGGAGCTATGTGTCTTAGGTTTGAGCAGCTTAGGCTCTTTAAAACCTCAGTGTTACTGGGTATTTACCCCAAAGATACAGATGTAGTGAAAAGAAGGGCCATATGCACCCCAATGTTCATAGCAGCAGTGGCCACAATCACCAAACTGTGAGAAGAGTCAAGATGCCCTTCAACAGATGAATGGATAAAGAAAATATGGTCCATATATACAATGGAATATTATGCAGCCATAAGAAAGGATGAATACCCAACTTTTGTATTAACATAGATGGGACTGGAGGATATTATGCTGAGTGAAATAAGCAGAGAAAATCAATTATCATATGGTTTGACTTACTTGTGGAGCATAAGGAATAATATGGAGGACATTAGGAGAAGAAAAGAAAAGTGAATTGGGGGAAATCAGAGGGGGAGATGAACCACAAGAGACTGTGGACTCTGAAAAACAACTGAGGGTTTTAGAGGGAAGGAGTAGGGAGACGGGTGAGCTTGGTGGTGGGTATAAAGGAGAGCACATATTGCATGGAGCACTGGGTGTCACACATAAACAATGAATCTTGGAACACTGCATCAAAAACTAATGATGTATTTTATGGTGACGAACATAACATATTAAAAAAACTTAATAAAAAAATAAATAAAAGCTCAGTAATTTTCATCTATAAACAGAGATAAGAAATATACCTGCTTTGGTGAGTTGTGGAGAGGACCCAGGGAAAAAGCCTTGATCAAACTCTCAGCCTGGTGCTTGGTGTACAGTAAGGGCACAATGCCTGTAAGCTCTTCTTTTTCATTTCTTGTTATCTTGGTCTTTCTTCCACTCTTTCTTCTACTGAGAATGGCCTTCACCCAAGTCCACTCTGTAACCACAACTCCCCAGCCCTTTCTCCTTCTGAAAACTTCTATTCATCTTTCAAAACCCAGTTGAAATGGTTTCCACCATCATGCTCCCTGATACCCTTAGGCAGATCAAATGTTTGCTTTATCCAGACCTCCGTTATTCCCTCAACAGACTTTTGATCAAAATTGCACTTTGCTGAGATTCTGGTGTTTTGCAGTGTGTCCTTGAATGTTGGTGGAATGAGTCTAGATTCCCTTTTCTCTCCTTTCCAGTGTTTAGAAATAGAGGTGATGGCACATTTCCAGGTGGCCCTAGGGCTTTCTGTCCAATGCTGACAGATGCACATGTTGGTGATAAGAGCTCTTTATTGCCCCAGAGAAAAGTCCTTTGATAGATGCTGCCAAGACAGCACAGATTCTAACCCAACCACTCCCCATAAGAGAGCTAGTAGGAAAATGGTAAGTCAAGTCTACCCCCATTCCATTGCCCTGGACAAAGGGTCTTGGACAGGTTGGAAACCTGGAAGGCATCCCTGACTGCTCCCTTTCTTTTGCACATCACATTCTGGACAAGGCATGGGTCTCTAGGCTCCACTCAATATTCCTCCACTCAGCCCCTCTGCATCCTTCTCAACCCATCTCTAGGCTCACATACTCAGGATCTCCCCTCAAGGTCCAAAGTCTTTTCCTACCTGGCTCCTGTCCATCTTCCTGAGGAATAAATCTAATAATATTCTCTTCCTTTAAAAAATGGCAGTTTTCCTGACAAAAGCTAAGAGGTAGAACCCTCCGTACTCTGATCCCAGCTTTCTTTTAGATTTGCTTCCTACTGCTTTCCTTTGTGAGCCTTATCTTGAAGCTAAACCTCTGTGCCATTGTATTCCTTCAGCCAGAGAATCTTTTAAATGTGAAAAATCAAATATCCTGCTACTCCTCTGTTTATACCAGTTTTTGTATAACCATATTGGAAAATGATCTGTAAGTTCCTTTAAAATCAATCATGTGTACATGCTAGGACCTAGCAATTTCTCTCCCGATATGTACCCACCATAAACCCATATTCAACTCACCTGAAAGATGTGTATCAAGATGTTCAAAGGAGCATGATTTCTGATACACCAAAGTGAAATATATCTAAATGCCCCTAAAAGTATAATGAATAAATTAGATTATATTCACACAATGAAATACTATACATGAATGATAAGAAAATTCTAGAGCTAGGGCACCTGGGTGGCTTAGTCAGTGAGGCATCTGACTCTTGATTTCTGCTGAGGTCATGCTCTCAGTGTCCTGGGATCAAGCCCCATGTCAGGTTCCATGCTTAGCAGAGAGTCTGCTTGAGATTCTCTCTCTCCTCCTCCCTCTGCCCTTCCCCCCACTCTCTCTCTGTCTCTGTCTCTCAAATATATAAATAAATAGAAATTGTCTAAAGCTATATGCAACAATATGAGTGAAACTCACAAATGTAATTTTGAGGAAAAAAATGCCAAACATAAATAGTATGAACTGTGTTATTCCTTTTATGTTAAGTAGAAAAACAGGTGATACTGTTAAAAACCAGGGCAGGGTTGCCCATGCAAGGGATTGTGATGAGTTCTGCTGCACCTCCCAGAAAGATGTGTCCAACTCCTTCCCCCTGATACTTGTGAATGTGAGCTCTTTTGGAGATAGAGTTCCTGGGATTGTCATTAGTTAAGGACCTCAAGATGAGATCATTCTGGATCAGGGTGACCATGAAAGTCCAGTGACTGGTGTCCTCCTAAGAGAAAGGAGAAGATGTGGAACACACTAAAGGGAAGGCTTTGTGAAGGCGGAGACAGGTTGGAATGGTGCTTCTACCTGCCAAGCAGGGCAAAGTTTTGCTGGCAGACCCCAGAAGCAGGAAGAGAAGATTGGAGTGGATTGTCCCTCAGAGCTTCCAGAAGAAACTAACCATGCCAAGACCTTAATTTCAGACTTCTGGCCTCCAGAACTGTAAGGGAATCCATGTCTGCTATTTTAAGTCACTTAGGTTTTGGGAATCTGTTGCAGCAGCCCTGAGTACCCCATTACATGGGGCACTACACGGGTTACTGAGATGCAGCTAAAATTCCGTTTCTTGTTCTATGTTCAGTTTAGGAAAATCCACCAATCTGTATACTTGATCACTGTGCACTTTTCAATACATGTATTATACTTCAAAAAAGTTAAAAGTACATATAATGACTTTTATTACACTTTGAAAGCATCCTTCACACCAGAGTGTAGCAGTCAGAAAAAGATAGGTTGTTGTCCAGTAACAAGTAAACCCAACTGACCCACAGCATCAAAGGTCTGTATCTTTTCCATGTAGCACACCTTCTGGGGATCAGCTGTGGCTCTTCTTCACATCGTCTTCATGAACCAGATCAAACTTTAACTGTTCCTGAAGTTTTTCCAGAACTCTCCAGGTGGACGAGTAAGACAACATAAGTGTCTTTGTCCAACTGCATTACTTTTATTTGGCTACTTGCTTGCACATTTATTTCTGGCACTAGGTGTGAAAACCCAGACTGCAGGCATATCATCTTTATAGAGTGTAATGATTGGAAGCACATTTTTAATATCAGAATTGATGTTAGACAGACTTGAATCCCAATTCTAGTGATCTTCCACATAGCTTTGCTTCCTACCTGCAAAATAAAGGTAGTACTACTAGGACATTATAATAGGGCGAGGATTAAAAACGTGTGTAAAATTCTTTAAAATCCAAGACATAAATAAGGCATTCAGTAAACATTACCTATGTACTTACTGCTATTGCCTACCTACTACAAGTCAGGCTCTAATCTAGGGTTCTAGAATTAGTGGTGACCAAGGCAAAATCTAGGCCCTTAGTGGCTAGGCTGCTATTGTTATTATGAAAACTGTTATTTATATGTCCACTAGCTAGCACGGTGCTTGACACATAGTAGGTCTATGGTAAAAATCATCGAACAAATAATTCTGAGTCTCTTACTCCAAAATGCCAAGCTTACTCCTAACTTCTTACCTTTATAGATGTTTCTTTAATGTTTGTTTCCTCTCTTGATTCTCGTTCTCATTTTTTCATGAGTCATTCCTCTAAAAAAAAAAATTAGCTTTTTGGGTGACTGTTCGAGCCTAATCACATTAGCGTCGCATACATAATAATCCATGTTAACAGATGCCCTATTTATGGGGAAATGTAAAGCCATGATGTGGGGAAATTATTCATCTCATGTTTTTGTTGAAGAAGCAAAACACACAGTAAATTAAGTCTAGTCTTGAAATTCTGCATTTATAAAAAAAATTGTGATAGAAACTAGGGAGCACACTTCGTACGATGTGGCATTAATTATTTAGTCATTCTGAATAGGTTTCAATTGCATTACATGGAAAAATGTAAGAGCCCTCCAGTGGCCAAATAATCCCTCTCAAATCCCAAGGGTTATTTGCTGCAGACGGCATCTCCAACTGAATGAAATGCCTGCTTTATCTTCTGCAAGGAAAGAAGGAGGGCAAGACCTATTAAAGTCCCATTTTCCCATTTTAAAAAGGACTCTTGTCTGATGCCAAACACTCAGACAAGTTTGAAGTAAATTTTTTTATCTCGTAAAGCAGAGATAATACCCCTTTTCTGATAGCTAACCACTGCAATCAAGTAACACCTTTTTTTTTTAATTGAGCATCTACTGTAGGTCCATAACTGGACTTTGTGGAAGGAGATGGCCAGAGAGGGAGAAAGGTGAAGTAGAACATCCACATTCTATCCTCGAGGGGCCTGTGGTTAGCTATGGTTGACTGAGGGGACTATTCTAATTATCTCAGACAATAAAATGATCACATATGATGTTAAACTTGGTCTTTCTTGTCAGAAACTATATTTGTACTTTTCAGGGCAGCAAAAAGAAAGTGCCTCATAAGAATTAATAGGGGCGCCTGAGTGGCACATTTGAGCAAGTGTCCAACTCTTGGATTCGGCTCAGGTCGTGATCTCAGGTTCATGACTTCAAGCCCTGTATTGGGCTCCAGACTGGGGCTTGGACCCCCACTCTTTCTCTAAAATAAATAAATAAATATTTAAGAAAATAATTAATAAAAATTTATTTGCCATTTACTGATGGTAGGCATTTTGCTAAGTATTAGAGGGGCCAGAATCAGTATAGACATGGTGCCTTGCTTTCTTGGCCCTTAGAATCTGTTGGGGAGAATAACAGTTAATAAGCAATTGCAAAGAGCTGTGTCAAATACTGAGATAGATAAAGTATAGGAGCAATGAGGTCACAGGGAAGAATGGTCAGGGAAGGCTTCCTAGAGGTGGTGACTTTTAGGTCAGCACCTGAAATGAAGAGACATTTCTTACCCAAGTGATGAAGTAAGGGTTAGAATATTCTAGTAAGAGAGAACAGAGGATGCAAAGCTGATGGTGGAGAAGGTGAGGGATGGTTAAGAGGCTGAAGGGTGTTCTGTGTGATTAGAGCCAAAGAGAAGGGTGTGGAAAGACGGGAGGCAGGGACCATGTCTCAGGAATGGCAACTAAAGCTAAGTCCCACTACCCATCAGATTCCTGTAAGGCCCAAACAAGCACATTCTTCCATAATCTTCTGTCCGATCCCCATATGTCTAATCAGAACTTATTTTTTATTTCCAATCCCTCAAAATAGACATTTTTATTCTCGGTCCTGGTTTAGCT
This sequence comes from Ailurus styani, assembly GCA_002007465.1. Classification (NCBI taxonomy): domain Eukaryota; kingdom Metazoa; phylum Chordata; class Mammalia; order Carnivora; family Ailuridae; genus Ailurus; species Ailurus styani. Next base: position 108,761 of record LNAC01001611.1, read on the forward strand.
TCGAAATCCATCACTCCTCCTATGTCAACCCCTTGGTGCCAATGAATTTCTGGGTGCTGGTCTTCCCTTTCTCTTGTCAAGACAATTCAATCCTTCCACATGACGTTTTCTCAATATTATTTCCCAAACCATTTCCTCCCGTACCTCCATCTCAGCCCTCAATCCACACCATGGTTTAGCTCCTCTGCTGGGCCCAGTCGGAGTTCCTGGAAGGAGTCAGAGGTGAGGCCTGGGACAGGCGGGAAGATGCTGGAGCACCTGGGAAGCCAGCAGGTGTTCGAGGGGGGCACCTGGCTGCTTTCACCCTTGCCTGCAAGAATCACCAACTCAAGAAGATGGGAAGGAGTGGCCCAACATCAAAGCCAGGACAAGAGAAAATCAGGGTATATGGTTTGGATATGTAATTTGTGAGTGGGATGAACAGCAAATCTGTCCTGAGCCTCGGACTTTGTCGTGAAATGATGTTCCTACCTCATATCACTGTGCCTAAGCCCCTCAAAATGAATTCACCCATAGGGACAACAAGAGAGGGCACTCTCCTCTTCTGGATCTGACCCAGGTACACGCAAAACCAGCCCCGACACCCCCGGCAGACCTCATCCCGGTTGCCATTAAGCTTTCCCATGCTTCACTGCCATCCTGAAGATGACCTGGCCTTCAATATGGGAAAGGAACGATTCTCAGAGGGAAGCAAACACACTTTCTTTTTTCATCAGAGAAAACACTTTGCAGGGGTGATAAGAAAGGTTAGACCTTTGAGCTACGTTAGCCTGAAGGGTCAGGATGACAGAATCACTCGTTCATATTTGTGCAGAAAGTAATTTGGGGCCCACGGCTTTCTGCTCAGTAGAGAGCAAACCGAGCGATTTCCATCAGCCGGGACTGCACATTACCTGGCGCCGATGACTTACTTGGGTTGTCACCGCTCCCAGTGAGGTGGATTCCCAAGGGAGGACGCATGTGAATTTTGAAACTGAGGAGGATTTTTAAGCCATAAACAACATCCCCCAAATCTCTGCCTCCTCCCATTGCCATTGCTGAAAGTGAAATGCACATCCAGCCACTGTTGAACTTCATGTATTTGCAACTCTGCTCTCTTTCAGGACAAATTTTCAACTTTGGAGCTGTTTCAGTCTTTGGTAACAAGATTGAGAAGGGTAAAGGGTATACAGATTCCGATCCAAACAATTCTAGGCTTCTGCTACCTTGTCTGAGGGTCCTGGGGAGAAAATTCCACGTGAATTCTATCACCTTCCTATGGTGCCCACCTTCTTCCTCCGAAATGTTTCTCCTCTCCGTCCTCTTCCACCTCCACCTCTCCCTCCTCCTCCTCCTTCTTCTCCATCTTCTTCTTCTTTTTTATTAGGACAAGAACACTTAACTTGAGATCTCCATCTTAATCCATTTTAAATGAGTGATTCAGTTTCGTGAACTATAGGCACAAAGGTGTCTGGCATCTCTAAAACAAATCCATCTTTCTTAACTGAAACTTTACACCCATCGAACAGCTACTCCTCATTCTCTCCCCCTTCTCAGCCCCTGACAATCACCATTCTACTCTGTTTCTTGAATTTGAAGGCCCTTCTAAGTCTCAGTAGCAAAACACACACAAAACAACAACAAAACAAACAAACAAACATAAAATCCCAAATGACCCAATTCAAAAGCAGAAGAAGGAACTGAGTAGATATTTCTCCCAAAATGACATACCCCTGGCCGGCACGTGTATGACAGGATACTCGACGTCACTAATCATCGTCATCATCAGGGAGAAATAGATCTTCTCCCCTGCGTTTCTGAGTCATCTTTAAGCCCAAGGAGGAGGAAGAGAAATGTGCTAGGGTATGTCAGGGACCAGCGATGCCATTGGAGCATATGTGTTTGGGGGGTGAGTGAGGGGAGGGAAATAGTGGGACGCTGGTGTGGGGCTGGACAACGGGTTCCCAGAGATGGCCTACGTGTGGCCTGGGAGGAAATGCTTTTAGGCTTCAAGTCAGTTTTGAGTCCTGCCTCAGGCACTTACTGCCCAGAAGAGCTCCGCCAAATCTGAGCGCTCTCTTAGCCACCGCTTCCTCACCTGTGAGAGCAGGAGTGACAACAGTGTGTCCCCCTAAGACGAGTGTGCGGTTTCACAAATATAGTAGGGAAGTCAGAACACTTGGACTGCAGTGGAGCCCATTATACAGAACAAGAATAGGAAAGTTAAACCCAGCTTTGTATAACAGAATAGGAAACCAGGGACTGGGGCAAACTAGGAAGTGCATGCCCCAACATCGAGCATTTTAAATTCCATTTCAAACAAGCAGAACAATGGACATCTGTCCCCCATCTTTTATTCTGCAGGAAAATGTCTGGCCCTGAAAGTGAGGCTGTGGCCATTCTGTTATTATTCTTTCCTCCCGGAAAAGTCCTGACTCAGACATTTCAGACTTGTCTGAAGATACGTGGCCTAAGCCAGAGCCTAGTCAGGAACCTGAGCACTTGCATTTCCAGTAGAACTAGAGGCCTTTCCTCATGGACACCCAGCAAGAACTGCCGATTCATGGCCAGAACCAATCTCTATTTCCAGATGCTTCCATGGTTTGCTTCTGCTGTGGCGTGCCCCTTCTACCCCCCTCCTCCCTCTCGCTTTTGCTGCCAGCCCAAATCCGGGGGACGGGCGGGAGGGCTGGCGAGGCCACTTGGCTGACATCACAGTCGCTGGGAGCCACGTGTCTGCTGGTCGCCTTTGGTCTCCTCCCTCCTACGCGCCGACCACACAGTCTGATTAGGCTTTCAGGAGAGAAGCTTGCCCCTCCTAAGTCCTAGTTATTCAGAAGCAGGACTGGGGTCTTGGAACAGCAGACTGATGACCTGTGGGCTGGATCAGGAGCAAATTAGGTGCAATTTCTCCCTTTTCTTTGGGTAAGCCTTTATCCCAGAGGTTACAAACTGAACATTGTCTCAGGCTGAGAGAGAGAGGGAGAGAGAATAAAGGGGGATGTTTTAGGTTTTCCCCTTGTACATCAATCCCAGCATTGTGCTGCCTGTCTTGGGAGAGGCACAAGCGTCTCGTACCTGGCCTCTTCTTGCTATTCTTCCTGAAAGCACTGAGGGCCACGGGATGGGGCTGGCTGAAATGGATATTTTTTCATATCAACTTGGTGGCCCCACATCCTCCACATGCAGAGCTCAGCCAGAATATTTCCCAGGTGAGATTAGGAAAAAGAAGAGGATGAGTCCAGCCTTTGGTTCAGAGATTTCCTCCAGACAGCCAGGAAAAAGTCACTCTATCCACTCCCTCTCTGGAGTCAGACTTCATTCCTTTCCGTGACCATCCTTATCAATCCTTGGGGAGTTTCAGCACTGGATTCCCCGTGGATTCCCATTATTTACACTGTGGGTTTCCTCAAATCCCCCTGTGGGGGTGAGGCAAAGTACACGTGCATCACACCTTCCTACAGAAATTCTCATTCAGTAGTTGGGGGGTGTATTTATTCAAGATATCCTCTGGTGGCTAGAATAGGAGCTGGGCTAAGAATCCCTGCTCTGGTGGATGGAGAAGAAGCCAATTGAGGTCTGGTGGCCTCTTACTTCCTGACCTCCAGCAGGCAGGGGAACCATGTCTTCTAGACATGCTGTAGTCATTAGAACCTCCTGGAGTAGACTTCAAGAGACGGCTCTTTGCATAGCAATTGTCCGACAGGTGTAAAAGCCAAATAATCAAATATGCCCACTGAATCCCCATTTCCTGTGAAAACCATGAGTCTGGGAGAGGGAGGCAGGAACACTGGACCATGACCTCTGAGTTCCCAGCTTGATCCCATCACCACCTACTCTGACAACCTAACCCTCCCCTAACCTCACCTTCTTCACCACTAATGAGACTGGATTGGAATACATCATCAATAAGTTCCCTACTAACATCAAAATTATGTAATGCATCCTTAATGAATTCAGTCATTGTTTTTTCCTTTGAAATATCCATCCTTGGTTTCATGATCTAAGAAATAAGAATCAAGAATAGTCAGAATGGAATCAAGCCCTAAGAATTTTAACCATCATCAGATTTCTATAAAGCCTTGGCTGATTCTCTTCTCTTCTTGGCGCTCCCAGGTCAAGAGAATATTAAGGGAAACAGCAAGTGCTAACAGGCACCCGAGTTCCCAGAATGAGTCCCAAGGCTGGTGCTTGTGAAGCTCATGCCCTGACATTCTCATCAAGGCCAGTCCCAAACCTGGGGACCCCAGCTCAGGGATGAACAGAACCTGTCACTGAAAGGCCTGGCCCAGGGAGGTGCTTTTCCCTCTCGAAGATTTTGCAAAACCAAAAAATCAGGGAGGGGGTGAAGGGGAGAAATAGCTTTATTTGAAGTAGAATCATGAATCTAAAGAGAATGTTTTCAAAGAATTCTACGATGCATCAGCAGCTCCTTAAAGTAATAGCAAACAGTTTAGATCCATTATTTAGTTTCCGTGGAAAATAAACAACAGGGTCGAGTAGAATAGTAATAGTGGATTTAGTGCTCGGTCCCCATTCATCTTCTGTGCCCATGCATTTTTAGGACAGGAAAGCATTTTCCCAATTACAGCTGGAACAAGAAGGCAGGGAGGAGGGTGAGCTGGCTTTGCTGGATGCCTTGCTTGAGTCCTCAAGGGCCCGAGGAATGGATATGCTGGGGTGGGGGAGGGGGCAGCGAGGGGGAAGAGTAGCTGAGCATTGTCTTCAGGGTCAGGCAAGACCAGTCGCTATCCAGGATGGAGGCCCTAGAGGTTTCCAAGCCCACCTTGGCGGTGCTGTTGCAGTAGAGATGTTAAGAGCCCTCTACCCTCAGGCTTTGTGTTTTGGTTCTCCCCACCACTCACTCTATCCACTCCCTCCCTGGGATCACACATCATTCCTTTCTAGAACCATCCTTAGGAATCTTCAGGGTGCTGCCGAGGGGTCCGCAGAGGCCTAATCAGAAAGTCAGCCGCACGGACCCACAGCCCAGCACAGAGACCTCTCTCTCTACCCCGTCCCATCCTCCGCGGGAAATTGGTCCAGTTGCCTCCTAGAAAGCAGAGAGCTGAGACGATACAGATAGAGACGCTGGGGCTCTGAAATGTGGGCTCTCACTGTCTGACCACACTTCCTCACTTAAGACATGACTTCACAAACCCAAAATAGCAGGAGCCAAGAAACAAAACACAGCGAGGTCGCAAGCTTCGGGCACTAAGAGCCAAATGGAGAAATGAAAACAAAAGTTCAGATAAATATTTCCCATCAGATATTCGAGGTGGGGATGCAGACTCCTCATGGGGCTGGCTGCACCAGGTGAGCTGGGACCCTCGGAACAGCTCTGTTCTGAGGAGGCAGCAGAGAAATTAGATGGAATTTTTCTAATTTCCTGCTGCAGTCATTTTGTAAAAGCATTTTGAATGTGTCAGTTTTAGTATGGGGTGAGTTTGACTTTTGTGTTGGAGATTTTTCTACCACCAGGGCTTCTAGAATTCCAAATTTCACCCCCTTTTCTAGGTCCAAAGGGATCCGCTCTTCCCCTGTCCACGCTTATTAACCCTAGGAGAGGAATCGAAGCCCACCAGCTCCAATCTCTCTCATCTCACCTTTCAGACTAAATTCCTGTCTAGTAATTACTGCCTGTGATTCTGAGCGGTAATACATAGTTATCAGAGAGCACTCATCAGAGAGGTTAGCAGAGCAGGGCTTCCCACCGCAGCCTCAGAGAAGAGGCCTCATTATGTTTTTGCTGAGTTTCTTTGCCCTGTGGCTGTTTATAGAGTTATCTCCTCTCAGCATGACTGTTCTGCTTCTCCCAGGCCTGATTATGGACCATTTCCCCTTCCTCCCTCCTGCAAGCAGGGCAGAATTCACAAGAGCTGACCCTCCCCTTCTAGAAGAGGAAACACGGAGGCCTGTGGCATGGTTTTGGAGCGGGTCCTTCACTCCTGATTTCTCCTCCCAGAATCACCAGCCTGTGATGCTTGAGTCCTTACTCTTTAACTTAGGAACTGAATGATCCTTCACTTTGAGGCTCCGTTTCCTCTTCTGTAAGACGGGAATCAGGAATACCAACCGCACAGTGCTGTTGTGAGCATTAAAATAAATAACATGGAAAATAAAGAGGTTGTATAGTAAAATTTGATTTAGTAAGACATCTCAGGTCTTGTAACTCAGCAAATGGCAGAAGTTTATTATTATTATTATTATTATTATTATTATTATTATTATTATTATTTTTTCTACTGTAGTTTTGTTATGAAAGTATTACGTCTGAAGCAAACTGGCTGTGTGACCCTGTGCAAATCGCTTGACTTCTCTGAGCCTTTGTATTACATATGAAACAAAGTATTCTGTCTGAAGCAACAGTCAACAGATCTGTCAGCTGCTCTTCTCAGGTTGGTTGCCCTCCTGCCTCTCTCCGCAGTGCCAGCCTTGCCCTCGGCCGCTCACACTCAGCTGGGGAGGGAGCACCTGAACCTCAGAGCCTCACCCCCCACCCCGGCTCAGACCTTTAAGGCATCTCTTATGCTCTACTTGCACAGGCGCTATTTTTAGACATGTGACTTTTGAGTACTGAAGAAAGAACATTCCGTCCTCTCCTCGGCCTCTGTCTCTGTCCGCCTCTCCCCAGACGGACCTCCAAGGGGACAAGAAGATGGTTGGTCAAGAACCACACAGAAACCCCTAGGCCCTATTTTACCAGCCTGAGGGATTCCCACCCTAAATAGAAACAGAAGTCGCTCCTGTTTCTGTGTTTCATTTTTTTTAGCAGCCCGGAGAGGAAGATAATTATTATGCCTCTTTTACTGTGTTTTTTAATTTTTCCTTGGATTTTTAAAAGCTTGGCCTGGCTCAGAAACTTGTCCTGGGGTCCACCTCTCAGGGGGCACCTCCCTGCGGGGGAGCGGTCCTGCCAAAATCGTACCCGCCTCCTCTCCCGCCCTGCACCCCTCGTGCCCCTTGCCGCAGCCATAGGGAGCTCGTCCCCAGGGCCCCAGCACGGTCCTTTCACAGCTGTGTGCAGTGGGTCGGGGCAACCCCTCCCTGCTCGGGCCAACTTTCCCCCATGTGCCATTTTCTAACCATTCCTCTGATGAGAAACTCACCGGACCTCTCAAGGAGAGCCGATCATCCTCTTCCTCTGCTCCAGTAACACATGGCTACTCCCCATTTCTTTCCAGATTCTTCTCTGGATTTCTTCTTTCCAGATTCTTTCTCTGTCTCTCTCTCCTACTAGGTGCAAAATCTCGACGGCAGGAGTTTACGGCTTATTCATTTTTGTGTTCCTGCCATCTAGCAGAAGGGCCACACATAGTAGGCATTTAATAAATATTTAAGTGAATCAAAGCCCTTGAACAAAACTGCGGACCCCCATTAATTACTGGCCCCCCGCTGACTCCCAGGAACAGGGACAAAGAAGACTGAACAGTCGACCGATAGCAATTGAGAACCTGGGAAAATGCAGGAGTAAAATGAAGGCCCTGCCTAGAGAGTTACCAATCCGGTGCATTGTCCCTCCAGGAGTAGGAGGGATTTCAGCTCTTTCCAGCTCCCTAAAAACCCTGGACACCCCTCTGCAGAAAAAGAATGGCGTGCCACCCCGGCCAATAGCACTCTGAGCCGCACACGGCATCCCCATTGGCTGAGTCAGCCCGAAAACCGTGGCGTGGAGCCCGAGCGTGGAAAGGTGAACTCTTCCAGGCCTGACACTGTGATCGAATATTATTGCAGGCACTTCCAGGAGGCACTTTGGATGTAGTCCTGGCCCGGTGTGCATGCAGCTGCAGAGAGCTGTGTGAGCTGCGTGAGGGGCCCTGGCATAGGTGCACCCAATTTCCATTTTTCTTTTTCTCTTCTCTGTACATATTCCAGGACAGGGCCAGGCAATCACCTGACTAGAGGCTCACGACTGCCCAGCAGCATTGCCAGAAGCCAGACCAAGATAAAGGGGACTCTTCAAAGGCCAGGAGAAGGAAGACTGAGGAGAGTCAGCCCGATAAACAACACATCGTGGGTGTATGAACTTGACAAAAACAGGGCTGAATCTAAACACAGGGGAGTCATCTAATCCAAGAGCCTGGGACATGGTATCCCTGCAGATACGCCAGGGTCTGACTCCCCTCTCTGGATAAACTTGAACTTAGCCTGATCCTCATCCACAAAATTGGGAGAGTAGAACTGAATCATCATAGTGGAAGAAGAAATTCCAGAGATCTGCTGGCCTGAAATCCCTAATTTTGAGGATGAGGCAACAAAGGCTCAGAGAAGCCAAGCAATTTGCCCAGGATCACACGGCCAGTTTGTGATAGAGCTGGGACGAGAACCCACATCTCCTCGTCAGTCATCTCTCAAGTACCACGTTTCCTGGGAACAGCATTTCAGATTCTTAGAAGACAACTCTCTGTGCCAAATAAACATATAGCGTTGCTCTCCATTGAACCCGGTGGCTAGGAGTCAAGCAACGGCTCTAGAAGTCCAAGGGCTGTCTGAGATCATTTGTCTAAGGTTTGTGCCTAAGAATTTGTGTTTGTGGATCGGTGCTGTATTGAACATGAAAGTCAGGTAGTCTAAGGGAAGTATAACAATCAGATATTTCTTCCCTTGTTCATGCTCTCTAACCCCAAACTTGATGAGGTCCCTGGAGATTTTTTTTTTCAGTGTGCTTTCATTCCTGAACCCTCCACGATTTGATTTGCCATCAGCTCCTGCCCTGACTGTCCTGGTTTCCCACATCCACCTGCCCACCCACACTCACCAAACAGAAATAATTTTATCAAGTGGCCAAGCTGCAGATTGTCTCTAAACAGCTGGGCTCAGGAAAAGCTCTGGGGATGAGTTCGGATCAGGAGTTATCTTCCCTGACACGCTGTTTCTGGATTTGCATACACATGTGCTGGATGTTCTAATTAGCACCGTCAGCTGGCCTGGTCACAGCTCCCCACCGACTGACTGCCTTGCTTCGTAGTTGAGTGGTCGGAAGCTGTTGCGTTGAGAGGTTGGGTGTTCTGATTTCTAGAAAAAGAAGACAACACCTGGGTGTCTGCGTCTTATTTGTTCATTCTTGTTTAACAACGTTTTATGGAGGCTCTATTAAGTGTCGGGCATTGAGCTGGAATGCAGGGATTCTAAGAGAATAAAGCATGACTCCTCATAAAGAGAGGACACATAAGGGACAGTAAACGTTATAAACAGATAATGGAAGGTAAAGGTGAATATCTGATGGTCCAGAGATGCACAGGGTGTGATGAAAGACCAGAGGGTCAACATTTTCCCTGGCCTTGGGTGTGTGGTGAGAGGGGGCTTGGAAGTGGTTTCCATTGCTGAGAATCTGGGAAGGCTTCCTGGAAGAAGAGATGTTCAAACAAGTCCCAGATGATACAGAGATGGGGTTGGCAAGGCGTTCTTGGCAGAGGGAACAGCATGAACAAAGAAATGAGGAACGACAGTGTGTGTACATGCAGATAAGCAACAGGTGGCTTCATTTTCAGGAAGGGACTGGCAGCTGGAAATAGTNGGATACAGAGAGCTAATAAGGTGAGAAATGGGGTTGGCAAGGCATTCTTGGCAGAGGGAACAGCATGAACAAAGAAATGAGGAACGACAGTGTGCGTACATGCAGATAAGCAACAGGTGGCTTCATTTTCAGGAAGGGACTGGCAGCTGGAAATAGTGTTCAGTTGTTTGGGGTTGGAGAAAAGGAAGGGGAAGAGGTGTAGGCAAGGGACACAGAGTTGACATTTGTCTAGCAGCTCACAGTCTATTGCTCCACATGTGCTGAGCAGCCTCGTGAAGTTTTCAGGGGAGACACCAGTCCCTTCTCAATGCACCAGGGAGAACCTCATCACCAGCCCAATGACCCCCCTTCTCTCTCCCTCCTGCTTTGCAGCATAGGCTGCCTGGCCTGCGCCCAGTGTGCCTCAACCTCCAGATCTCGTTCATTCCTGCCTTCCCCATAGTTCTCCGGCTTTCCCTTTTGAACTCCTCAATAGCTAATCTGCTTCATCGGAAGGCCCAAAAGTTTCCTTCCCTGGGGATTTACCATTGGTCCTCCAATCTCATTCCCGTCACCACAGCATCTGCCTGGTCCCAAAGCCAAACAGCTCCTGCCTTTCTCCTGAGGTGTGGTCATGGACCCCCACCTGACCAAGCAGACCCCTCTCCCTGAGTATCTAACAGGCGCCTCACCAAATAGGGTAGAGAACAGCCACCCACACCACGGTAATGAGTTTAAGGTTGAGACTCGAACAGTATCTGATGATTGAGTGAAACATCAAGTTACATAAAGGAACTCTGGGGTTTAGAGAAGTTGAGCATCTTGTGAGAAGCCACACACTGGTACATCTGGGACGAAAGCTCTTGGTTCTAGGTTCACAGATTTTTTTTCCTTTAAAGTCAAAAGGAGCATCCCTGATCCCACCACCCAGTGCCAGCTCTGCGGACTCTCCACAAGGCATTACTCTTCTTCTTGGGGGAGAGGGGGCAGAACCTCCAGTGAGCCCATATCCACCACACACCGGGCAGCCAGGCTCTACAGTGTGGGACACCAGGTACTGACAGCCCTCAGAGTTGTGGGACAAGTTAAGTTTTCCAAGTTACTCTCAGGAAACGGTGAGCCTCCTAACAGAAACACTGAGCCACAGCCTGGGCTTCTAATACTGAGTTGAACCTGCATTTGACTCCAGCTCTGCCACTCACTGGCATTGTGACTTTGAGCAGGTCACACATTACACCTATATTTCCTCGATGATAGGAATAAATATAACTACCCTTCCCAATTGCACAGAAGAGAGGCAACGGTCTCAGGGAATTTTTCATAGACCTTGTTATTGGATCTTGTATATATATTGATATAGCAGGAGCCAAATATGTGCTTACCATGAGTGGCATCAAGCTAGGCTTGGTCTGTACAGCAATCTGGTCTCGTTTCAATTATTTTTCAGAGCCTGGAATCCTGCTCAGCCCTCCATATTGGCCTCCTAGACCTTGACAGCGGTGGGAAGAAGAATTCAAATTCAAATAAAGGAAAGAATGAGCACCTCCTCTGACAGACTGAAGATCTACCATGGTTCTCTTTTGCATAGTTTTTTCGATCCTTATTGTGGTCATTTTTTGCAAGATGCTTTGATAAACTCAGGGGGAAAAAAAAAGATATGCATAGAAATCCCAGAGTAATGAAGGGTAAAAGAAACCTCTAGGAGAGGGTTTCCAGAGGGTTGAAGAGGTTTTCCCAAATGGGTCTGTGTGCATTCCACACTTTTCATGCTTCTCTTAAAGAAAGGGTCAGTCCACTTCTGGTATTAGAAATCCAGCCAAACAGTCAGAGCATCCAGGAATGTGTTTGGTCTATTTCTAGGAATTCCCACAGGCTTAGTCACCCCAATTCTTACAGGTCTCATAAATTTAAAACAAAAATTCCCCACCCATGTGTCAATCCTTGAAGGATGTGGGGTTATTGTAGGCAGTTTCAAATTTGGGTGAGCATTAAGTGTCCTCTCACCTCAAAAAAAGATTATTCATGTTTTGCAAATGTACCTAAGCTTTTTTAAATTTTCAAGTGTATTTTAGATTGTTATAAATAAATATATACCTATATAAGATCATTATTGAATTTATAATATGTTTGTCATTGTGCATTTTCCTACAAAGTAAGTATTAAAAGGATTCATAATGACTTCAAATTTGATTGTGGGGAAATTGGCTAGGGGTGTGCTTTGCAAAACGCTTGACATAAAAAGCAACACCAATGCCAGGTGTTTAGCAATCACTCTGAGCAGTCAGAACCCAGGATCTGAGCGGACCTGGAAGGCAGCTTTTCCAGGCAACTCAGACATATGTATGTTGCAGAGTGACCTTGAGAAAGATCTTTCTGCTCCCTAAGATGGAGCTATTCGGGTCTCTCTGCCAACCTAATCCACCATGCAGCCCTGGCGCGAGATGCAGGGAGAGCTAATCTTTCCTCCTTCCATCTGGGGGGCCTGGCGGGGAGGGGAGGCGGGGGGCAGAGCAGCAGCTGCCAGCCGAGGGCCAACGGGAGGATGAGGGGGAAAGGGCAACACAGCGCCACCCAGACAGACGCAAGCATCTCTCCTCTGTGCCTCCCAGATCCCTCTCTATCAACCCCCATGACAAAGTCGCAGCAGAAAGGAAGTCTGGCGACCACGTGGGCAGGAGAACACAGAGGTAAAGAGCAAGGTGACTAACCTCATCAAGCCATCACAAATTAAATACTGTCTGTGCAGGAGAGTTCACCTCCTAGCTTGCTTTGGGAGCGGGAAGCTGCGATTTTCTGTGCTCTGACCAGATAAGAGGCTGCAAGCCAGCTAGCCAGCCCAGGTGAGAACGAGGTGGGTGAACTACACCATGTATGTGTCAGGTTGGCAACTAATTACCAGCAAGATACATCGGTCACCGGGGTGGGTCACTGCCTGCCGCTGCAGGTGACACAGACCTGGACCCCAGGCACCTGACTGCAGGCTCCTTTCTTCCCCACTGACCAGGGGTTCTACTGGATCAGCCATGAAGCCCCCCATGCCTTTGTTTCTGTGCCAGGGAAAGGGTGTCGCTCATACCTGTTTACCTTCCACAGGGGGCCGGGAGCCTTAATTAAGTGTGGTTTGTGAAGTGCTCCGAGGTTGCAGGATGGAAGCTGAGCTCTGAGTGCAAACTATTATTGTAAATTAATTATTGTCAGCAGAATTATTTTTACTCTGTGTTTTTCAGGTCTAAGAGTCCTTTTTACTGGTAAAAGAGCACTTTTGTTGTATATTTTCCATCCTCCTCTCCCACCCACATCAGGGTCCTCTGATTTTTCCCATTCTCCTCTTTATTCCCCTTCCCCTGCCTCCCAGCCCTGCCTGGAAAGGGCGGAATATAGCTTCCCCCTGGCACCGCGGACCAAAGCAGGCTTTCGCAAAAGAGGAAGAGAAATCCTCAGGAATATAAATGTAAACTGAAACATCAGAAAGGATCTAAGACAAAATATGTGTAGCCTCGGCTGGGAAACACAGAGTCTCTCTGGGAAAAACATGCAATTAATCCTGGACAGAATATAGAGCTGAAATATGGACATCTTTCTGCTAAGATGGTTTCTGCTGGTGCATGATTATGACCTCTGAGGGGCCATGATACGCATGATCAAGAGAAGGCGTCGAAAATTCTCAGAGCAGTGAGCCTATTGACAGGACCAGGAGGCCTCGTTTTTACAACTGCCTCCCTCAGCACCCCAACCCCAGCAAAAAATCAAGGCCGGCTCAACTTTAATTTTTATCTTCAATTAGTTAGGATAACAATCCTATAGAATTTCTAGAATAAAGTACGCCTCTGAGATTAAAAAGAGAGAGACCGGAGGCATTAGGGGAACAAAGCAACCCGGATGGAACAATGCGTGTCTTCCCTTCTCGGCTGCCACCTGGCGCTCACCAAGCTGGCATCGGAAATCAAGGGCATTGTGGATGCAAGACAAGAGAATCCCCAGTGAACTGTAGCTTTTATGAATAAACTGTACTTGCCAAAATTGGTCGGTTGTTTGTGGACATTGATTTATTTTCTCTGATTCTTTCTGATTGTTATATTTTGGATGGTGCTTACTGATGTGAAAAAGCCATCTAGTATTGCTGATAAATCTAGAGATAACGGCAGAGGTCAGAAAAGGGGGAAGAATGGAAAAGAAGGTGTGCTTGCCACAGAGTGGAGAAAGTTTCTTAGGTAAAGAGCCCCTCTCTAAGGCCGTTTGCATGCCATTTTGCCCTATTGCGTAATTGTCTAATTGGTCGGGTCACTTGTTTGGATTTTTTCTTTTCCTCCTGGAGTTTAAAGGATGGAATTGAGAGCGTAGTGGGAGAGCTTTGTTCTGAGCGATCAGGCATTTTGTTGCGTTAATTTGTTACTTCTCCTCCTTTTTCCTCTGCACAAGTATGTGGAGTGTGTGTGTGTGTGTGTGTGTGTGTGAGAGAGAGAGAGAGAGAGAGAGAGAGAGAGAGAGGAGGGGAAGGGCAGAGAAAGAAGGAGAGAGCAGGATTTCAGCATAATAGCACCATTGATACTGGGACATTTTTCTTGTCTCCTTTGAGTGTGCACACCTAACATTTTCAAGGTCATGAGGATAGGCACATTTCCTGCCTTCAAGGGGAGCCTGAACCTCTCTGATGCCCTGGGTCTTGGCGCTTTCTCTACTGGAGTCCTAGAGCCAAGCTTGCATCTGGTGGGCTTTCTAAAAAAGAGCCTTGAACTCAGTGAAACTTCCGGGTGGGATGGTTGGGCATTGAATGAGGNAATGGTTGGGCACTGAATGAGGGAATGTGGGGAGGGAAAGCAAGGAAGGAGTGGGTGGCAAGATGCTACTGACTGACTCTGTTTCCACCTTTGTATCACAACTCTTGAAACATTACACCTAAAATAGGTCAACAGGGATTTGGGATAAAGTGGGATAAGCTTTAGTTAATTACCCCAGTGTGCAGAATGCCTGCTTTTAAATCCCGAGTTGGATTTAATCACAGAAGCTGAGAAGATCTCCCAACATCCAAATGCATTTGAAAATTGACCAGAGGGGCACGCTATCCAAAGAGATAGCTTGTTCTGTAATAGGGTCACAAACATAACAATTGCGCAGAGACGGGAGCATACAATGGTCCGTCTGTGTGCTGGTTCCTGGTATCATTCAAGGGAGTGATGCAGCAGGCGGAATCAAGGAGTGAGGACTGGCTCTGATCATTTTTCCACATCCTCCCTGTCAGGCTGGGTCTCCTCAGCAGAACAAACCTCAAATTCAATACAACAGAGACACAAAAAAAGACAAGGAACATCTGCAATCAAATGGCAGAGAGGCATTAATAATAGAGATGCTGAAGATGGGGGGGGCGATATTTTAAACCTTGCTTTAGACACGTGTTGTATTTTGGGTTATCTTTACTTTTCAGGAATCTTGCATGAATGAGGCTACCATGTGGGTCCGTTTTAAAGAACACGAGCCCTCCTGGGGTAAGTTTTCACTAAAAAGACCCATTTTTTCCCATCAGTCTAATAGCAAGTTGATTTATTTGAACAACAGCTTGGAAACTATCACAGGAAAAGGTTCAGATTACCTTCCACTGATTGCTTTATAAAACAATCTTTCCACAACCTTATTAGAAGGATCTAGAACAGAGCCTTGCCACAAGTTTTTTCAGGATCACAGATCCATCCTGCCCCCTCCACTCACAAAAGCATCACCCGTGGGAGGGCGGGTAAAAAACTCTACCATCAGATCCAATTCCGTTGGTTAGCTTTATATTTTAATTTTTTTTCGTTTTGCTGTTGTTTTGCTAAATATCCCCAATCACGTTTTTAGAGGGCAAGAATTACATCCATATCAGTCTTTTCGTTGTTGCTCAAAATCTCAAAAACTATCATTTTGCACAGAGTTGCAATACGGCTGATGTTTGGTAAATGGCGATCTAAGAAGCATTTACGGAGTACCGAATATGCATGAGGCATTGCAATGTTTGTAACAATTCAAGAGTCCTTACCCTCAGGAAGTTTGCAGGCTAACAGGAAGTAGGGGCCTAAGCAGAAGACACAGGAGTACACGTAATCGAGGTAGAATAAAATGGGCATTACAGGATCGGTACAAATAACACGCTGTAAGAATACAGAGTAAGAAGGGATGGGCCTGAGATGACAAGGTGAAGAGCCTCACAGAGAAGGTGACACATGAGTCAGGTTATAGAAAATCAGGGTTTGGGTAGAATAGGGCTGAAAAGGAGTTCAAGGCTGAGAAAGCTGTCTGAACTCCAGCTCGGATGAAAGTGATGGCAAGGCTAGACTCTTCTTCGACAAGGCTGCCTGGACCGAGGCGGGGAGGTCGAATCCAAGTTTCCCTGCAGAATTCCTTCACTTGCCTGCTCCTAGAATTAAGGAATTGGCATCAATACCCAGGAATCAGATAAATCAGGTGACTTGCAAAATCACCATATCACTGGAGGGCAGAGTCCACTACGGGATCACAGGGTTCTGCCTCCCAAATATCAGACAGATGAGGGAGGGCCCTGAGCTTCCCAGAGGTCACTCTTGTGACAGTGCCACTCCGACTGCCACCCCGACGCCCACAGGTCGTGCAAGAGACCTCACACACTTGCAGATACAGAGCTTTCTGCTAGACTTTAGAACAAGAATTTCACCTTGGAGGTGAGAACAGATATGAGAAATTTCAGCCCCAAGAGTGATTTTCCCTCTAGGCTGTCATGAGCACCTGAAAACAGGGGTTTATAATGGAAGTGGCATCACAAACTGTGACTTTGTGGCCACAGAAGTGTGACACTGTCCTCAAGTAAAAGCACAGTAAGAAAAAGAAGCATTTCAATGGTGCTCGGAAGGACGGACGGGATAGGGGCTCATCTTTTTCTAGATCATCACCTCTCCTAATCTCTTCCATTTCCAGCCAAAAAGACATGTACATTTCATGGGGGGAAAAACCAAAACCAAAAACAAACAACAACAACAACAACAAAAACTTAGTGCAAGAACAGGAAGTTTGATAACCAGAGAAAAATCAGTTATGAAGGATGTTGGTCTCTGACTTGACGCAGTCGTCACAAGGAAGCTGTGATAACCTCAGGGTTCTTGGCGAGTTTACCAAGGTTCAAGTCCCTCCTGGCCTGCCCTGAGCCTCTCTGAGCAATTCCCAGGGACAGTCCCAGAGCCTGTTACCTTAACATTCCATTCGAGTGTAGACTCGAGGTGATGGGATTGGGGTCTATTAGCTCTTTGCAAAAAAGCTGTAGCTAATATGAATGCAAATGGAGGTTCTTTCTCCCACAGTCCTATGAACTACTCCATCAATACACTTCCGTATACTGAGATCATGTGGAGCATTATCAAATTAATAAAAATGTCCCAAGTCACAGAAGGGAAAAGTTGAAATTCACATGGGTCATTAGGTATAAAAAAAAAAAAACAAAAACAAAAACAAAAAAAACTAGCAGCAAATAAAAATCACCCATGCTTCCTCAGAAAGGAAGGCAAATGTATCCCTGGCTAGCAGACTTTGTCTTCAAAGCTATAAGCATGTTTTTATACTGCATGTGCCTAAATAAATATCCTTTATACAGCAGAATACAGCACCAAAATCTGTGGGTCTCACTCTTTCTCTCATATAAAATGGGGGCAGTTTAGCTAATTTAACTTGACTTTCATTCTGTTAATAGAGTTTTAATCCTCTGAATGGTTTGCTGGTTTAAAGAATAACAAAAACCCCTCCTCCACATTTAGCTTAAGACTGACGGTGTCTTAAGGTCAAGGTGTATTCGTTGCTCCAGGGAAAAAAGACACATCAGTGTAGGAGAAGCCTGTGTATTTGCACACTGAGGGATCTGAGAAATCCCACAAAAAAACCCCCACAGATTTTCCCAAACCTATTTCCCGGTAGTATTTAATATTTAATATTCCCCATGCTGATCTTAATTACCCTAACACGATAATGATCTATAGGAATGCATGTGGATGATTCTGACATCAAGTTAGTGTGCACACTGTGTAGAGTATAGCATAGATTAGAGGCCAAGGTCACCAGCACAGGCTGCAGTGTCGAGGAGGCAATATCCACTTCCCTGCAGGGCTTGTGTTCCCAGGTGGAAGTTCTTATACAAGAGAAATGCATCTGACTCCTACCCTCCCCTCACTGGATTGGCTCTGTTTCATACCCCTACTGGGGCATCTGGGCCAAAGACTGGAGGTGAGAGGCCTTCAGTCTGTCTACTTCTACGCATAAAGTTTTAGCAAGTGCCCTTGGCAGTAAACAAGTTACAGTCTCCAAACTGTTTCCTCTCCAAACAGATGAAGTTTTGGAATTTCATCTCTGACCTCTGTATCTGTTGTTCAAATGGTTCTGAAGTTGGAAGAACAGAAAGGTACTTTACTGACACCCTAAATTTAACTAGTAACAAAAGTGCTTTTCCCTCTACACCCAATAAATGGATACTACAGAACTGAGCTCACTTCATGGGTGTGCTTTTCACCTGCCTTTTTTCTCTACCCATGGAATGCTCTGAAGACCAACATGATGAGTAGAACACACACAAAGATCTCCAAGGCAACTTTGCTAGTTAAATATAGTTCACTGGCCTCTTAATGCTTAAAGCGAATTATCTGATTTAAGTCCTTCAGAATTTTTCAAATGCACCTGTAAAGAGTACCTGTTAAGTTGTATAGATATCCTTGACATGAATGAGTCAATCAGATCCCATCTTAGAAGCAGGTCTGGGGTACAAGGAGAAAGCCCCAAAGCCCAAAGCAGGAGTTTGGATAGTGGGGATAAGGGGGAGACTGGAATCAATAATGCTAATCAGCAAAAGCATAGAGACAAGGAAGGGGAGTACAGAGTACTCAAAAAAATAGCTTGACCCAGGCAAGCCACAAGCCAATGCTCATTCCTGATCACGTGCCTGTGGATGCTTTGAAGAAAATCCATCATTGTTCCTTCACTAGACACCTGGGGTGCCTACTGTATGGATAATGGCTCATCCACCATCCACCCTCAGGTTCATCTTTCTATTCGAAAGTAGCATTAAGTTCATGCTTTTCAAATAATAGCAAATAATTGCTGATATTTATCATGCATACCACACACTGTTTAATGCTTTATGTGCATTAGCTCATCTAATCCTCAGAATGAATTCGATAACATCTGTGACATAGGTGTGATTATTGCTATGATGACCAGCTCACAGGTGAGGAGACCAAAGCTCAGAGAGTCAAGGCCATGCTTGATCAGCAGAGGGGCAGTCTGCATGCAGGGAACATTTGGAAAGGTCTAGAGACATCTTTGCTTGGTGAGACTGGGTTGGGGAGGGAAACCCAGAGGGAGAATGCTACCAGCATACCCCGGTTGAGCACAGGGAGGCTCAGAACCCCCTAACACACACACAGCCATCTTCCCCAAACTGGATGACTTGGCCCAAGATACCGACAGCGCTCAAGCTCTGAAACTCTCCGCTCATATGTTGTTCTAGAAACCTCAGATACTTGTGAAACACTTCAAAATTTACAAAAGGCTTTTGACCATGTTTTTCATTTGATCTCACAACATTTACCTGTAGGAAGGAGAACGCCTTGCACCGTGTTTGCTCTGCAGACGTAGAACGACTCGCAAGGGGTGGTGGCTTGTCTGACGTGGTGTATATGAAATGCCAACATGACAGCTTGTGGATCCTAACATCCAGCCCACTGCATGTAGGATGGGGCTGTTACATGGGATCTGGCTGTCTCTTTCCAGGGAAGTTTGCGTCATTACAAACTCTTCCAATAGAATTCCTGTTTTCATAGACTTCCTATGAAAATAACAGGGACCAAAGGTTTATTTCCTTCTCATTGGTAGGATAGATAATTTGAAGTTTGTGAGGCCCATTCTACAGAAATAAAAGAACTACAATTTATCAATGACTACAACCTTAGCAGCAAGCACACACAATATACTACTTCCTTTCTTCTTCCAGAGTGCTCAGGACCGGCAGGTGGGAGAAAGGATAGTCATCCGTTCACTTGATTTTTAAAACTTCCTACCTGCAAAAGCACTTTTAGCTTTAAAAGATGCCCAAGTAAGTGACCTTCGTGGTTACAGCCCATTCTCCAGATTCTGCTTAGCTTTAACCAACCTGCATGCATCCTACCTGCATAGGTGGGTGGGCACATGGAGAGAATCATAATGGCGGCTCACTCTCCTACAGCCACCCAGGGCTTCTCTGCAAGGCTTCTGGGACTTTCACAGCCCATGAGACAGCCAGGCAGAGGCTGCCCAAAGGGGAGAAGGCGAGCATAGAGGAACTCACAGAGCTCATCCGGAAATGGAAGGGCAATGATCGTCCTATGGTTTGAGGGTCTGCCATGGGGATGGTCTCCAAACAGAGAGAACTCTCATTTCTCCAGGCTCAAGTGCCCCCACTGCTTAATCACCTCATCTCAGATTTTCACTTTTAAGAAGCTCCTAGAAAAAAAATCATTACTATTCTCCGAGAAGAGGATTACAGGTTTAATGTTTAGCAGAATCTAACACTAGCAATAGTCTCTATCAGACGATTCACAGGCTTTGCAATCAAACGGACCTCAACTCCAATCTGGTGTCTCCCAGTTTGAATGAAAATTGAACTGCACACAGTGACACACAGTTTGAAACCTGTAGGGATTGAGTGGCAACTTGGGACCCTCTGCTCCATAACATCGGCATGAACGAACACATTAGGGTCACCCGTGCGGGCACCCCATCCTCCCCCAGCGCTGGGTTAAAAAAGAGCAGAAAGGCCAAACCCACAGGACCAGTTGGAGCAGCCATAGGTGGGGGGCACACAGGAGAGAGCCCCTGCCATCCCCTCCAAGACTCTGCCTGCACTAATTCCGACTAGAGAAATTAATTCCTACGCCTCTGGCCACTAGGTTATTTCTTAGGATGCCCAAGAAGGCTGTGAAAGATATAGGGACCAGCTCCAAACCTACTCGAAGATTCCACTTACTACAGCCCTGGGCCCAGCCACCTCCTCTTGGCCCCCAGGCAAGCCAGGGCCGCCCCCCATCTCCAGAACCTAGCCCAACAGTGCCTTCAAGGACAGCCCCAGTCCTGGTATGGGCAAGCGTTACTTGCTTGCAGTGTCTGTCATTTTAAGTCTGCACCATCTGTTCTGGGCCCTCATTATGAATTCATAATGAACATGTGTGACAATTACATCTGTAAAAGGAAAAATGGGATTTTTGTGATTTAGGTTCAAGGAAATGCTCTTTGTGCAAGCAAGCATGTATTTGGGGGCTTTCTTTATTTTTTTTTTCTCCTAAAACTTGAAAAACTCTTTGCCACAGGTAAGTTTTAGTTCTAGGCTCAACCATTAAGCTTAGAGTGACCAAAAATAAGAGACTGTAGCTCCCTGCTCTTAGAATAAAAAATGAAATGAATAAAATAAAATAAAAACTAGGTTTCTCCCAAGAGTTACAATCAGCCATACTGAGAAGCACAGGCCATGAAGTCTGATCTCCAGGGCTGAACCTTAGCACAACCATTTGCCAACTCTGTGACTTCAGGCGGGTTGCTCGACACCTTGTAGTCTCTGCATAATGCCTCTGCATAATAACTGCCATACTGCCCTAGAGTCACGGGGAGTAAGGAGAGAAGCCTCACAAAGCCATCAGCACAGTGCCTGGAACACGGGAAGGGCACAGGACACGAAGCACACGAGGTAGCTTTGAGAGCGAAAGAAGGACAGAAGAGGAGGAGGGCCAGAGGGAGAGGGAGAGAGAATTCCAAACAAACTCCCCACTGAGCATGGAGCCCAATGTTGGGCTTGATTTCACAACCCCGAGATCATGATCTGAGCTGAAACCAAGAGTTGAATGTGTAACCCACTGAGCCACCCACGCACCCCGAGGCTTGACATTTTATGGGTAAATAGTTGGGAATAGATCTGCCCTCACTGTTCAGAGAGCTAGAGTCTTACAAGGATAAACTAGAAGCTTTAAAACCTGGACAGCTGCTTTTAATTGCGTGTGTATGCGTGTGTGTGTGTGTGTGTGTATGTGTGTGTGTGTGTGTGTAGATAGACAGGGGAGAGAGAAAGAAATGATAGGAACAGAGATCACAGGAAAAATCAGGGACCATATTTATCATTCTATTAACAATTTTCTCTGATAGTGTGATTAGAGAGACTGAGAAAGGAGAACGTTCAGAAAAACAAACAAAAAAATAACCCAAACCAGGGGCTATATGATAACCCTCGAGACAAGTGTTCTGAGGCGTTATGGGTTCAACACACAGATTTATGTAACTAAGGGGGGGCTATTCTCTGCTTCAAGCAGGCAGCACAGGGAGCTATTACAGAATGCCCCGGATTTATTTGCATAGACGCAAGCCGGGTCAGGTTAAAATAAAACAGTTATGAAATGTGGGAAACAGAATTCACCACCCACCTCACCTGCCCCTCAGGAGGGTTTGATAATTTGAAAAAGCACAAGTTAATCCCCTCCTACTGACAGGCACGGGGCCCCATGAGAGCGGCTGGGAGACTGTCTACACAGCCCACGGCAGCCGCAGTAGTCAGAATGCGCAAGAGTCCAGGAAAACACCTGTGTGCAGAGCCAAGGAGCTAGTTAATCCTATCTGAGCACTGCAGAGGGGGGGGAGGGGGGAGGGAG
>LNAC01001612.1:0-45631 GCA_002007465.1 Ailurus styani
TTTTATTACATTACGCTAGTCACATATTCACAAGTTTTTGAAATAACTATTAAAGTCAAAATTATATTTAGAATCCATAATGATAGGAAATGAAATTTCAAAAAAATTAGAAATTTTTTGTGGATGTTCACACTTTAAAATGAATTAAAATCTGTTTTACAGGGGTGCCTGGGTGGCTCAATTGTTTAACCATCTGTCTTCAGCTCAGGCCATGATCTTTAGGGTCCAGTGATCAAGTCCTGCATCAGTCTCCTTGCTCAGCAGGGAGCCTGCTTCTCCTTCTCCCACTCTCCCTGCTTGTGTTCTCTTTCTCTCAAATAAATAAATAAATAAATATTTTAAAAAATAAAATCTGTTTTATAGTTGCAAGCAGAGATCTTTTTATATGCATATAATATACTTTCAGTAAATTGAATCTATCCATTATAAGAAAAAAATTTATATTCTTTTAAAATCATTTTTAGCAAAATTGTTTCCATAACAAACATCACTATTTATCAGTTTTGAAAATAGGCCAACTACTAATAGTGTTGATACACTAATATTGGAGCACAATATAGAGAATGTCTATATACCTTCTTTTCTAAAAGGGTTTTGCATCAATTTTATACATTTTGAAGTTCTTATCTCAAAGCTCAATGAATTGAACATATCTTTCAGAAATCATTATACACTAATTCTAATCATTTTTCAATATATGATTTTATAAGAGAAAAAATATTAATTGCTACGAGATGCTGTTATTTCATACCTGTTCATAAACAAATAATTGTACTCAACGGATTGAAAAAAAAAGCAGCTACTTCATTTTTTCCATTTTGTATTTCCTTATTTTGTAGGTACCCTCATTATTTGTCCTTGTTTTTTCATATGTCCAATCTAATGTCAGGGAGTGATTGTTCATTTTAACCATTCTTCAGAACTAAGGATCTTTTTCTCTCTTCTGTGATAAACGGAATAATGCTTGTACTTGAAATATACCCAGATCCTAATTCCTGAAACCTAAGAATATGTAACCTTACATGGGAAAATAGAATTTTCTAGATGTGACTAAGCTTATGGACATGAGATCAGGAAACTTCTGGATTGTCAGAATGGGCCCAGTGTAATCACTTGAGTCCTTATATATGAGGGTCAGAGAGATACAACATGAGAAAGTCTAAATCTACTAGTGCTGGCTTTGAAGATTAAGGAAAATGGACATGAGCCAAAAAACATAGATGGCCTATACAGACTGGAACCAGCCCTTAGGCATGGTCAGTGAAAATGCAGGAACCTTAATTCTACAACCAACCACAAGGAACTGATTCTGCCAGCAATCTAAAAAAACAGGATATAGATTATCCTCTAGAGCTATAGAAAGTAAAATAGAGGGCACCTGGGTGGCTCAGTGGGTTAAAGCCTCTGCCTTCAGCTCAGGTCATGATCTCAGGGTCCTGGGATTGAGGCCTGCATAGGGCTCCCTGCTCAGTGGGGAGCCTGCTTCCTCCTCTCTCTGCCTAATTGTAATCTCTCTCTGTCAAATAAATAAATAAAATCTTTTAAAAAAAAGAAAAAGAAAGTAAAATAGACTGCCAACACCTTGATTTTGGTCTAGTGAGGGCTATACCAGAGTTGTGATCTACAAAAATGTATGATAATATATTTGAGTTGTTTAAGCCACTGAGTTTGAAGTAATTTGTTATGATAACAATAGAAACCTATTATACTCATTATCATTTCATGTAGGAAATAACCTTTAAAGATTTTGCTTTAATTTTCCATGAAAAGATGTATAAAGATAAATAAAACTTAGACCTCATAAAGATCATCTCTTAAGGATCATCTCTCTGTTATCTGTGACTATAAAAAAATGCAGTCATCAAAAAAAGTTGGCCATTTTCATTTGTTATGTGCCTCATGGTGGAAAATAAAACATAGTTACCTGAGTTGAATCAATTAAAATATATGCAGGTACAGATACTTTAAAACAAGTAGGAGTGTAATCCATATGACTAAATATAAAGGATTTCCTTTTTTCTGAATATCATATTCAGGCTACACACCTGGAAAGGGAATTTTAGCTAAGTATTCTGAAGCAGAAACAGCTACACTAACAAGACATTGAAGATATTTAATTATACTGATGTACAGCACATGAGAGATTGAAACAATTGATATGCAGCTGTTTCTATTTTTTAGGGTTCAAAAATTGGATTTTAATGGTTTATTTTACTAATAATTATGAGAGAATCCTAATAATATAATAATGGAGAAATCAGGGGTTCCTGGGTGCCTCAGTTGGTTAAGCGTCTGTCTTTGATTCAGGTTATGATCCCATGCTCAGTGGGGATTCTGCTTCTCCCTCTCCCTCTGCCCCTCCCCATTGCTCGTGCTCTCTCTCACTCTCTCCCAAATTAATAAATAAAATATTTTAAAAATACTGGAGAAATCATATCTTTAGAATTCATTTTTACTTTTTCCAAGATTATTTATTTGAGAAAGGGAGAGAGAGAATCCCAAGCAGACTCTGTGCTGGTTGTAGAGCAGGGCTCAGTCCGTCAACCCATGAGATCAAGACCTAAGCTGACATGAAGAGTTGGGTGCTTAAGTGACTCAGCCACCCAGGTGCCCCTAGGACTCATTTTTAAAACAAACAAACGCACAAACAAAAACAGTACGATTCTCCATATAAATAATTCTAAGTTGAAAATATAAAAATATAGTCTCAGATTCATCAAGACCAATGACGAGCTCAACAACACAACATTGAGACGCTACATATTCCCATTTTGCAGATAAGGAATCTAAGGCTTAGAGAGATTAATTTATCTAGTGTATTATCGGTTAACTATTTCACCTCTTCACTTAACATTATCAAGAACCAATTATGACTAGATACAATGGCTTGTATGAAGGAAACCTGCAACGAGTTCTTAGATGGAAATTTCCCACTCCTCTAGTTTGCTTCCAAAATATTTTTTTCTGATAATATTTTTTTAAGTGGGAGGTTAACAAAGATTGTGTCTTTCTTACTCTGAAATAGCAACATGCATATAGATCTCTAATCTTTCTACCCATCATAGAGGATTAAAAATACTCAGTTTTCCCAATTTCAGGGACTAGCAAAGCACTTTATGAGTGAAAAACATTCAAAGAAAGAATATGAAAGGGTGGTGAATAAAGTTGGTTCTCTCTTATTTCAGCACCCACTGAGTAAAAATATTCACAAGGATTTAAACCAAAAAAAATCTTTATTTGAGAATAACAGCTTGTAGATACTAATTGAGAGATATAGGCTATTTTAGTTATTTTTTTGCACTGAACTAAGTAATGGCTTTCAGGTTATAGTTGTTTAAGGGAGCTTTGGCGAGTTCATGAGGTGACACAGTCGCTTCTTTTTGATACATTTGAAGTTAAATCGTGACTTTAATTCATGAATCTTTCATTTGTTTGTTCATTGCTTTTGATTTTAAGAAGAATTTTTTTAAAATCCTTTATTTTTTTAAGAATTTTAAAAACCTTGGGGCACCTGGGTGGCTCAGTCATTAGGTATCTGCTTTTGGCTGGGGTTGTGATCCCAGAGTCCCAGGATCGAGCCCCACGTCAGGCTCCCTGCTCAGGAAGAAGCTTGCTTATCCCTCTCCCACTCCCTTTGCTTGTGTTCCATCTTTCATTCTCTCTCTTTCTGTCAAATAAATAAATAAAAAGTCTTTAAAAAGTGAATTTTAAAAAATCTTTTAAAAATATTTTATTTCCCTTCCATCTAAATTTATCTTAGTTTCTAATGCTTGAAGCATAATGACAAACATGTCAAAAGATGAAAAGCAACTTGCATTTATCCTTTAATATGTATTCCCGCACTTTTGTTTGGAGGGCAGTATATTAGATACATGGGTATAGATATAGATAGAATGATATCAAGCTTAACACTTATAATATGTATAAAAATGTATCTATATGAGCATTTTTCTAATAATAGCCTATATTTTAAAATAAAGTAGCTAATTGGAGTCCTTGTTTAAAGCCATTCCTGTCCCTATTGACTTTTTATTAACCTACCAATTTCTTTCCTTGAGAGAAAATGCACTTTGCCTTACAGAAAATCATTGTTAAAATCCTGTATAGGTTAAAACAGCAAGAAAAGTAAACAAATTAGGCAATGTTTTCAAAGCAGTATGCTGAGTACAAATTTAATCAAACGAGTGTATTAAAGATTAAGGTAGTTGAAATAATAATTGGCACTATAGCTTCTGTCTTCAGTCCCTCTCAATTTCTACATCTTTTTTTGAACAGTAAAGATTAGATTTTCATATACTTTTTCATTTTACATCTCTCTCTGTATTGTCTAGATTTAAACAAGTAAATCCAAGAGAACAGATGTCTAACATGCATTCTGTATTCATAGAAGTAAACCATTAGCCATGTCAAGGTTACTGAATTCAGCCAAGATAAAGATTCTAAATGTAGAGGACAGTTAAGGCACTGATGTAAAAATACTGCATCCTCACTTAATATAACCCAATCCAGCTATGCTATTAATAAGATGTGGGATTTCTTTTGTACCCAGGATTTGGGTTCCATAAACATTTACTGGGAGCACTTACATTAGCTAGATGATCCGATAGAGGATTTCTTCAGAGTGACTTCTAACCTTCAATCAAGAAACATGTATTGAGCAATTTTGGATAATCTCTAGTTTCTTGCTCATTAATTTAATCTCATTTTTTCCTTTCTTTGGGGAGTTCATATAAAGTATAAGATGACTATATATCTAAAGTCCTTAGGGATCTAAATCTATGGTTTTTTGTTTCTGTGACTCTATTATGGTGGTTTGATTCTTTGGGTATTTGAAAATTTTTGTTTCTTGTGAGCTCATATCTGGTTCAATTTAATTGTGAGAATCCCAAGGGCCTAAAATCAAGATGCTTTTCTTCAGAGAAAAACTGTGTTTGCTTATGTTAAGAGGTAGGTGGTGCTACTGATATGGAGAACCTGGCTTAATGCAGGAGTCTCCAGTTCAGCATCCTCACCTTACTTTATCTTTTTTTTTAATTTATTTTTTATTGTGTTAGGTTAGTCACCATACAGTACATCATTAGTTTTTGATGTAGTGTTCCATGATTCATTGTTTGTATATAACACCCAGTGCTCCATGCAATGCGTGCCCTCCTTAATACCCATCACCAGGCTCACCCATCCCCCCACACGTTTCCCTTCTAAAACCCTGAGTTTGTTTCCCAGAATCTGTAGTCTCTCATGGTTCATCTCCCACTCTGTTTTCTCCCCCTTTATTTTTCCCTTCCTTCTCCTAATGTCCTCCATGTTATTCCTTATGTTCCACAAATAACTGAAACCATATGATAATTGACTTTCTCTGTTTGACTTATTTCACTTAGCATAATCTCACCTTACTTTATCTTCATGTCAGTCCAGCTTTTCTTTAAATCTGTTACTGCTTAGAGCAACTTTCTTGAACTCTTGGTTTCAATTCTATGCATATTTTCTTTTTTCCTTCCATCATTCTTTTCTCCCTTCCTTTTAAGCTTTCTCTGTCTTTTTCTTTCCTTTTTTTCTGGTTCACTAGGAATTACCCCTTGTGAGACCAAAAATGCATTAAAAAGCATGTTCCTTTAATAAAGATTTAATTATATTGTAGCAGGAGAGCTGTTAATGTGTCTAACTTGATATTGCTGAAAGCTGAACTCTCAATATATGTTTACAATGAGTGAATAAATGTGTGTCACTGTGCATTTAATCTCCCTGTATAACATATTTACGCAAAAATGTTACTTTAGGGCGCCTGGGTGGCTCAGTGGGTTAAAGCCACTGCTTTCGGCCCAGGTCATGATCTCAGGGTCCTGGGATCGAGGCCCGCATCGGGCTCCCTGCTCAGCGGGGAGCCTGCTTCCCCCTCTCTCTCTCTGCCTGCCTCTCTGCCTCCTTGTGATCTCTCTCCCTCTGTGAAATAAATAAATAAAAAATCTTAAAAAAAAATGTTACTTTAGATGACACCTACCAATATGCTAGAAAAAGTTTTAAATATTCTAAAAACAAATAATATTAAATATATCTGTTAGAAATATTCATGTAAATGTAGAGATTAATGCTAAACACAACTCACAAAAAACGATGTCCACTTAAAGAATATATCATTTACTTCAATAGAATTATACAATATCTGTGAGCTACTTGATCCTTCATCATAATATTTCCAACAGCTGAATTAATTTGAGACACATAAAACATTTACAAAAATAATTAATTAGAATCTATCATTGTAATACCAAATGCTAATTAGATTTCTATAACATTCAATATTATAGTATTTAACAAGATCAGCTCTGATCTTTTGTCACCATTGAAATCATCAAGATTTTTCTTTTTATGAAAATCTACACAGTAACTAATGTATCTAACTACACTTTCATTCATTAAAAAAATTTAAAATACTTAAAAAAATTACCTGGGTACCTGTAAAATATGATTATGCAAACAAATGTACCCATAATGAATAAATAAAAACCTTGACAAAAATGTTTATTATTAGACGACTAAAACTAAAAATTGAAGTTTTCAGTTTTAAAAATATGCATGATCATCCCATGATTATAGTAATCAACATGCGGTGCTCTTATCTCAACACAGAAATTCTTGTCTAAAGGACAAGAATAGCTAAGTTAGAATGAATAAAAATACATTACTATGACTACTTAATTTGTCACTGAAATTATAAATACATTATTTTGGGTCAGAATATACCAGTTTTATAAATATTAATAGCAGATATTATCCTTGCATAACAAATATTTCTAGAATGATAGATAACTATGGAAGTCTTTTATTTGTAAGATTTTATTTATTTATTTGATAGAGAGCATGAGTGGTGGGGAGGGGCAAAGGAGAGGAAGAAGCAGACTCCCTACTGAGCAGGGAGCCTGACATGTGTTTTCATCCCAGGACCCTGAGATCATGACCTGAGCTGAAGGCAGATGCTTAAGCAACTGAGCCATCCAGGTACTCCTAGAAATGATAGGTAACTATGAAAGACTTGAAAAAAGAAAAGAGAGTAAAATGTATTTTAAAGTGCTATATTTTATAATAGGGAACAATCAAGTAAACCGATTTATTTCTTTCTTTTTTGCTTTTGTATTCAAATGACTATATTTTCAATTATTTTAAATCTGAATATAGACATGTAGCTGAATAATACAACTCTAATAATACCAAGGAAGTCTCTTAGCCTGAGTTTTATGAATATGAGTATGAGATTATTAATGTAAAATTAGTAATAACAAGCAAGTTTATATTATTTGAGCTCTCATATTTTAATTCAATAAAATCTCAAATGTTGCTTTTAGAATTTAGCTTCCATAAAAATACATGAGTGCATGTGTGTACACACACACACATACTTTCACACACACACACACACACACACCATGTCTTATACATCATTTAAGAAAGGCTCTAAGTTAAAGAGAACAGAAATAGACTGATTATGTCCAGTTTTTTTTATGTGTTATTACTGGTTTTTAAGCTGATGGCTTAAATAACATGCTTTGAGAACTATAACAAATCTGTATCTCACGTGCAAATAATTTTTTAAAAGTGAAATTCTGTCATATTGATTGAAACAGTTCAGATAGTGTCAAAAGTGTTGCAGCCGACCCTGATAGATTTTGATACAAAGGAAAAAAGACCAAAAAAGGGGTTTCTAAAATGTATAAACTACTAGCTTGCTCTGCCTTGTTTGAGATTGTAAAATTATTCCCCAAAGTAGCCTTCATGGTAACCACATCCTTATAAATAGCATTAGACTCTGTTTTAATGTGATTTTCAGATATGGGCAATAGGAATTAAGATAAAGTTAGTTTATTTCAAAACTCCTTGTCATTTTAATCTGCAATGTTAAATTATTAATGTTAAAGGCTTTGTTTGACATGATCTTACAAAATGGGGAAGGAATGGCTGATCTTTAATCTGGAGATTTGATTATAATAGAAATAAATATAAAGATACATATTTACTGGGCACCTGGGTGGCTCAGTGGGTTAAAGCCTCTGCTTTCAGCTCAGGTCATGATCCCAGCGTCCTGGGATCGAGGCCTGCATTGGGCTCTCTGCTCAGCAGGGAGCCTGCTTCCTTCTCTCCCTGTCTCTGCCTGCTTCTCTGCCTACTTGTAATCTCTCTCTCTGTGTCAAATAAATAAGTAAAATCTTTTTTAAAAAAAGATACATATTTACTATCGAAAACAACCTTGACGACAAATATAAAATAATGCCTGAACTATTTAACTCAAAAATGGCATGAAAATAGTCTCTAGCTCATAGGTCACAACTAATCTAAAATGATAATAGGACATCGTGTTGTAGTTTTTGTAAAATAACATTGCATTTTAAAATCTTTAAATTTAATGTATACTGTGGTTTCTCAGCTCATTGTACCTTGTTCACCCTATTTGAATGCTTCCAGTTTAATCCTTAAAAAAATCTTCTAGAGAATTAATCTTCACATCACATTTGCCTATTGATGCTTCAGGTGTTGTGTACCTATTTTGTCTATCTTGCTTTCATCACTGTAAAAAAGCTATTTTCTCAAAGAAGTACTTCAAATTGTATGATATATTTTTCCACTAATGAAATCTGTGAGATTAAAATGAAGGTAGAGAATACTTCCAACTAATTATATAAGACTAGTTTTCCAAATCATTCCATGGGGCAATATACCCTGATACCAAAGCCAAAAGCATCACAAGAAAAAAAAATCTGTAGAAAAAAAATTATGAATATTAGTGCAAAAAATGCTCAACAAAGTATAAGCAATTGAAATTCAACAACATGTAAAAATGATTATACACCATAGCCAAGAATGTTTTATCCAAAGACAAAAAGTTCAATATACAAAAATAGTAAAATTATCTTTTTGCAGGTGACATGATCTGATGTGTAGAAAACCCTAAAAACTACACAAAAAACTGTGAGAACTAATAAACAAATTCATTAAAGTTGCAAGATAAAAAAATCAACATACAAAAGTCCACTATGTTTCTTTTTTTTTTAAGATTTTATTTATTTATTTCACAGAGGGAGAGAGATCACAAGGAAGCAGAGAGGCAGGCAGAGAGAGGGAGGGGGAAGCAGGCTCCCTGCTGAGCAGGGAGCCCGATGCGGGCCTCGATCCCAGGACCCTGAGATCGTGACCTGAGCCGAAAGCAGAGGTTTTAACCCACTGAGCCACCCAGGCACCCCCACTATGTTTCTATATACAAATAAAGAACTATCACACAGAGAAATTAAGATAGCAATTCCAATTACAATTGCATCAAAAAGAATAACATATCTAGGAATAAATTTAACCAAAATGGTTAAAAAACACCTGTAAACCGAAAACTACACAATGTTTTTGAAAGAAATTAAAGAAGACACAAATAAATGTAAAGACAACTCCAGTTCAGGGCGCCTTGGTGACTCAGTGGGTTAAAGCCTCTGCCTTCAGCTCAGGTCATGATCTCAGGGTCCTGGGGTCAAGGCCCACATCGGGCTCCCTGCTTGGCATGGAGCCTGCTTCCTCCTCTCTCTCTGCCTACCTCTCAGCCTACTTGTTACCTCTCTCTCTCTCTGTCAAATAAATAAATAAAATCTTAAAAAAAAGAAAACTCTAGTTCATGAATTGGAAGACGTGACATTCTTAAAATGTCCATACTTCCCAATGTTATCTATAAATTCAATGTAATCTCTATCGAAGCCCCAATGAAAGTTTTTAAAGAAATAGAAAAAAAAACCCTCTAAAATTCATATGGAACCACAAAAGATCCCAAATGTCCACAGCAATCTTCAGGGAAAACAAATTCATAAAGTATACTTCCTGGCTTAAAATCATATTACAAACTGCAGTAATCAAAACAGCATGGTACTGGCATAAAAAGAGACACATAGATGAATGGAACAGAATAGAGAGCCTGAAATAAATCTACTCATATATGGCCAACTTATCTTTGACAAAAGTGCCAAGAATACATAATGGTCAAAGGGTAATCTCTTCAACAAATGGTGCTGTGAAAACTGGATATCCATAAGAAAAATAATGAAATTAGACCCTTATTTTACATCTTACATAAACTCAAAATTCAACACTTGAACATAAAACCTGAGAATGTATAACTCTTGGATGAAAACATAGGGGAAAATCTTCATGACAATGGTCTAGGTGACGATTTCTTGGATACGCCACCAGAAGCACAAGAAACAAAAGCAAAAAAGTCAAGTGTGAATACATCATACTAAAGAGCTTCTGCACCATAAAAGGAAAACTCAATATAGTAAAGTTGCAACCCATAGAATTGAAGAAAATATATGCAAACAATATATCTGATAAGGAGTATATTCAAAATATAAAAGGAATTCCTAAACCTGAATAAAAAGTAAAAGAAATAACCCATTTTGTTTAAGTAAAAGTTATTTAAATAGACATGTCTCCAAAAGAGACATACAAATTCCCAACAGGTATATAAAAATATAGTCAACATTACTAATCATCAAGAAATTTCAAATCAAAATCACATTGAGATATAACCTTACACCTCTTGGGATAGTTATTTAAAAACATAACAAGTGTTTATCTGATAAAGGGTTAGTATCCAAAATACATAATGAGCTTATAGGAGAGGAGAGGCAAGATAGTGGAGGAGTAGGGGACCTCGTTTCAACTCTTTCCTTGAATTTAGCTGGATATCTACCAAACCATTCTGAACACCCACGAAACCAGCATGAGGTGGAAGAATATATATCTGGGGAAAAAAAGAATATATATCTGGATCTCTACAAGCAGAAAACAACCCCTGTCCCAAGGTAGGAAGGGTGGAGACATGAATTTGTAGGCAGATATCAGAGGATAAGCAGAAGGGGGAAGGAGCCATCATAACCTGGCTCCTGGAAAGTGATATAACACTACAGCACAAAAGTGTCCTGTACCGGAACCAGAACCAGGAAAAAAACTCAAAGAGTAGGAGGGCCAGGAAAGGGCTTTAGAGCAGTGCTCAAACAGGATCCAGGAGTTGTGGGCACGTGCATGCATGCACATATTCTCCACTCTGGGACACCTTGCAGTTTTAGAAGCACAAAGGGCAGAGACAACCCCAGGACATTGGGCCCACACCTGAGGAAAGTCGCTGTGGGTGTGCATGACTGCAGAAGGCTGCGTTTTTCAGTGGCACATACAGAAACACTGTGTTCTGGAGGGTTAAGAGAAGATCAGGCTGCAATTTCTCTGCTCTGGGACAGAGGTTTGGCTGTGGCCACTTTTACTCTGACCTTTGGAAGAAGTGCAGAAAGCCCTCAGAGAACAAAAGCTCAAAAAACTGGTTTCCACTGAGCCCATCCTCAGCCCAACTCTGCCAATGCAGGGTTGCCAGAGAAACAGCGTGGCAGTCCCTTCCCCAAGAAGACAAGCTGGAAGAACAAGAGGACGCCAACCCTATGATCCCCATATGACCGTAAAATCCCAACACCAGGGGAAATAGTATATTGAGCTCCAGGCATTGCCTCACAGCTTGTTTATTTTACAGATACATCTCTCTTTTACATTTTATTCTTTCTCATATGCTTCTTCTATGTTTTTTTCTTTTTACCTTTTTCTCATTTCAACTAGATATTTAATACATCATATTTCACAGTAGCTTTTAACTTGTATTTTTTCACAACTGTATTTTTCATATATATATGCTTCAATGTTGTCCTTTTTTCCCTATTCAACATTACCTTTATGTATATACCAGTCTATTTCCCTATAATTTTGTGAGTGTCCTCTAAAAAACAGAAAACCCAGGAAAAACTGAAACACCCTACTTTGCCTACACTGGGAGATTATAGACCCCCTTCCCCTAATGCCCCTTTTTTTAATTTTTAATTTTTTTAAAAAATTTTAATTTTATAAATTTTATTCTTGGGTTTAATTTTGTCTTTTTTTTTTTTTACAGTGGTGGCTTCCAATTGCTCCAGATTTTCCTAGGATGCATCTTCTTGGGTCATGGTTGATATTTTGGACTCTGTACATTCCTTCAACCATGCCTCAACAGAATGAATAGGAGGAGGAACTCCTGACAAAGAAAAGAAACAGAGACAGTGGCCTCTGCCACAGATCTAATGGATATGGATATAAACAAGATGTCAGAGATAGACTTCAGCGTAGCAATTATGAAGTCAATAGCTAGGCTTGAGAAAACCATTAGAGACAGTATAGGATCTCTACGGGCAGAAATGAGATCTAATCAGGCTGAACTAAAAGTGCTATGCATGAGATTCAGTCTCAACTTGATACTCCAACAGCTAGGGTAAATGAGGCAGAAGAAAGAATTAGTGATCTAGAAGACAAGCTGATAGGAAGTAAGCTGACAGGAGGCTAGGAATAAACAACTAGAAGCCCATGAGATCAGACTTACAGAGATCAGTGATGCCATGAAACATCCCAATGTCAGAATTAATGGGATCCCCAAGGGAGTGGAGAGAGAGAGTGGTCTATAAGATATATTTGATCAAATCATAGCTGATAACTTCCCTAATCTGGGGAAGGAAACAAGCATTCATGTCCAAGAGGCAGAGAGGACTCCTCCCAAGATTAAAAAAAAATAGACTAACACCCTGGCATATAATAGTAAAACTTGCTAATCTTAGATCCAAGGAAGCTATCTTGAGAGCAGCTAGGGGGAATAGATTATTTACATACAGAGGGAGGAACATCAGAATAACTCCAGACCTGTCCACAGAGACCTGGTAAGCCAGAAAGGGCTGGCAAGACATATTCAGGGTACTAAATAGGAAGAACATGTAATCGAGAATACTTTATCCAGCAAGGCTGTCATTCAGAACAGATGGAGAGACAAAGAGCTTCCAGGACTGGCAGAAACTGAAAGAATATGTGGCCACCAAGCCAGCCAGGCAAGAAATATTAAGGGGGAATTCTATAAAAGAAGACGGACCCCAAGAGTAATATAGACCAGAAATTTACAGAGACAATCTATAGAAACAGGGACTTTATAAGCACTATGATGGCACTAAATACATATCTTTCAGTAGTTACTCTCAACATGAATGTACTAAATGCTCCCATGAGATGGCACAGGGTTGCATATTGGATGCAAAGACAGGACCCATCCATGTGCTATCTTGAAAAGAGTAATTTTGAACTTAAAGACAGCTCCAGATTGAAAGTGAGGGGATGGAGAACCACTTATCATAACAACAGACCTCAAAATAAAAGCTAGAGTAGAAATTCTCATATCAGACAAATTAGACTTTAAACCAAAGACTGTAATAACAGATGTAGAGGGACACTATATCATACTTAAAGGGTCTATCCAAAAAGAAAATCTAATAGTGGTAAATATCTATTCCCCCAATATGGGAACAGGGAATTACATAAACCAACAAATAGCCAAAATAAAGAAACACAGTGATAATAGATTAATAGCACAACACTTCAATACTCCACTCAGAGCAACAGACCAATTGTTTAAGCAGAGGCTCAACAGAGAAACAAGAGCTTTGAGGGATACATTGCACCAATGGAATTCATAGATATATACAGAACATTCCACCATAAAACAACAGAATACACATTCTTCTTAAATGCACATGGAACTTTCTCCAAAACAGGTTACATGCAGGATCAAAAATCAGGTATCAGCTGATACCAAAAGATTAGGATTATTCCCTGCATGTTATATGACCACAATGCCTTGAAACTGGAACTCAATAACAAGAAAAATTTGAAATGGATTTAAACACTTCGAAATTAAAGAGCATCTTGCTAAAGAATGATTGGGTCAATGAGGAAATTAAAGAAGAACTGAAACAATTCATGGAAACTAATGAGAATGATAACACGACAGTCCAAAATCATTGGGATACTGAAAAGGCAGTCCTAAGAGGGAAATACAGAGCCATCCAAGCCTCTCTCAGAAAATCAGAAAAAAACCAAATACACAAGAAAACCTTACACCTAAAGGAGCTGGAGAAAGAATAGCAATTAAAAACAAAACTAAGCAGGAGAAGAGAAATAATAAAGATTAGGACAGAGAACAATGAAATAGAAACCAGAAAAACAATAGGAGAGATCGACGAAACTGGTTCTTTGAAGGAATTAATAAGATCGACAGACCTCTGGCCAGACATAAAAAAAGAAAAGAGTAAAGACCCAAATTAACAAAATAATGACATAAAGGGGAGAGATTATGACTAACACCAAGGAAATAGAAACAATCATTAGGAATTATTACCAGCAATTATATGCCAACAAATTAAGCAACATGGAAGAAATGGATCCCATCCTGGAAACTTATGAACTACCAAGACTGATACAGGAAGAAATAGACAATCTAAATAGACCAATATCCAGTGGTGAAATTGAAGCAGTAGTCAAAGACCTCCCAAAAAACAGGAGTCCAGGGCTAGATGGCTTCCCAGGGGAATTCTACCAAACATTAAAGAAGAAGTCATACTGATTCTTCTGGAGTACTTTCAAAAAAATAAAAACAGAATGAAAACTTTCAAACTCGTTCTATGAGCCTAGCCTTTGCCCAAAACCAGGCAAAGTCTCCATCAAAAAGTAGAATTACAGACCAATATCCCTGATGAACATAGATGCCAAAATACTCAACAAGATCCTAGCTAATAGGATCCAAGAGTACATTAAAATAGTCCATCACAACCAGGTGGGATTTATTCCTGGGATGCAAGTGTGGTTCAACATTCGCAAATCAACCAATGTGCTAAAGCACATTAATAAAAGAAAAGACAAGAACCATATAATCCTCTCAATTGATTCAGAAAAAAAATGACAAAATACAACATCCTTTCATGATCAAAACTCTTCAGAGTGTGGGGATAAAGGGAACATTGCAATATTATAAATGCCATCTATGAAAAAAAA
Source organism: Ailurus styani (assembly GCA_002007465.1). Classification (NCBI taxonomy): domain Eukaryota; kingdom Metazoa; phylum Chordata; class Mammalia; order Carnivora; family Ailuridae; genus Ailurus; species Ailurus styani. The sequence continues at coordinate 14,908 of LNAC01001612.1, forward strand.
CCCACATGAATATCATTTTCATGGGGAAAAGCTGAGAGCTTTTCCCTTAAGATCAGGAACACAACAGGGATGTCCACTCTCACCACTACTGTTCAACATAGTGCTAGAAGTCCTAGCCTCAGCAATCAGACAACAAAAAGAAAGAAAAGGGGCGCCTGGGTGGCTCAGTGGGTTAAAGCCTCTGCTTTCGGCTCAGGTCATGATCTACAAAACCGATGAACAAAAATTGTGTTTTCATACAATAACAATGTAAATGTAGAAAGAGAAATTAAGGAATCCTGATTCCATTTACAATAGCACCAAAACTCATAAGATACCTTGGAATACATCTAACCAAGAGGTAAAGGATCTATACTCTAGAAAGTAAAGGGCACTTATGAAAGAAATTGAGGAAGACCAAACAGGATGGAAAAACATTCCATGCTCATGGATTGGAAGAATAAACATTGTTAAAATGTCTATCCTTCCCCGAGCAATCTACACTTTTGATGCCATCCCTGTTAAAATATCATCGATATTTTTCAAGGAGCTGAAACAAACAATCCTAAAATTTCTATGAAACCAGAAAAGACCCTGAATCGCCAAAGGAATGTTGAAAAAGAAACACAAAGCTGGGGCCATCATGTTGCCTTACTGCAAGCTATATTACAAAGCTGTGATCATCAAGACAGCATGGTATTGGCACAAAAACAAGACACATAGACCAATGGAACAGAATAGAGACTCCAGAAATGGACCCTCAACTCTATGGTCAAATAATCTTTGACAAACCAGGAAAAAAAATATCCAATGGAAAAAAGACAGTCTCTTCAGTAAGCGGTGCTGGAAAAATTGTACAGCTACATACCAGAAGAATAAAACTGGACCCTTCTCTTACACCATAAACAAAGATCAACTCCGGATGAAAGACCTCAATGTGAGAGAGGAATCCATCAAAATACTAGTGAAGAACATAGGCAGGAACCTCTTCAACACTGACCATAGCAACTTCTTTCAAGACACGTTTCCAAACACAAAGAAAACAAAAGCAAAAGTGAACTTTTGGGACTTCATCAAGATAAAAAATCTTCTGCAGAGCAAAAGAAACAGTCAACAAAACTAAGAGGAAACTCACTGAATGGGAGAAGATATTTGCAAATGATATTACAGATAAAGGGCTGGTATTAAAGATCTTTAAAGAACTTCTTAAACTCAACACTCAGAAAACAAATAAGTCAGTCAAAAAATGTGCAGAAAATATGAACAGGCACTCTCCAAAGAAGACATACAAATGGCTAACAGACACATGAGAAAAATGCTCAACATCACTAGCCATCAGGGAAATACAAATCAAAACCATAATGCGATACCACATTACACCAGTTAGAATGGCAAAAATTAACAAAACAGGAAACAACAAATTGTTGGCAAGGATCTGGAGAAAGGGGAACCCTCTTACACTGTTGGTTGGAATGCAAGCTGGTACAGCCACTATGGAAAACACTATGGAGGTTATTCAAGAAGTTAATAATAGAACTACCCTACAATCTAGCAATTGCACTACTAGGTATTTATCCCAAAATACAAATGTAGTGAAATGAAGGGGCACATGCACCCCAATGTTCATAGCAGCCATGTCCACAATAGCCAAACTGGGAAAGGGGCTAAGATCCCCTTCAACAGATGAATGGATAAAGAAGATGTGGTCCACATATACAATGGAGTATTACTCAGCCATCAGAAAGGATGAATAGCCACCATTTGCATCGACCTGGATGGAACTGGAGGGATTATGAAAAGTGAAATAATTCAAGCAGAGAAATACAATTATCATATGGTTTCACTCTCAAGTGGAACATAAGGAATAGCATGGAAGACCATAGGGGAAGGGGGAGGGAAATGAAGGGTGAGAAATCAGAGAGGGAGAGGAACCATGAGAGACTATGGACTCCAGGAAACAAACTGAAGGTTTCAGAGGGGAGGGGAGTGGGGTGATGGGGTAGCTGGGACATGGGTACTGAGAAGGGCATGTGTTGTGATAAGCCCTGGGTGTTATATGCAACTAATTAATCATTGAGCACTTCATCAAAAACTAATGATGTACTATACAGTGGCTAACTGAGCATACGTCTATATCTAATCTATATCACATATATATATGTGTGTATATACATATATATGTTTATACATACATGTATATGTGTATATACATATATGTATATATACATAACATGTATATATGTATATATATACATGTATATATACGTATATATGTATATATACATATATATATATATATATATAAAGAGAGAGAGAGGGAGTTTATAAAACTTAACACCTAGGAAAACCAAATAATCCAATTAAAAATGTGCAGAAGACATTAATAGATATTTTTCCAAAGAATACATATTGATGGCCAATGGAAATATGCAAAGATGCTCAACATCCCTCATCATCATGGAAGTTAAAATCAAAACTACAATGAACTATCACCTCACACCTGTCAGAATTGCTAAAATTAACAGCACAGGAAACAAAAGATATGGTCAAACATTCGGAGAAAGATGAACTCTCTTGCATCATTGATAGGAATGCAAACTGGTGCAGCCACTCTGGAAAACAGTATGGAGTTCCCTCAAAGTGTTAAAAATAGAACTACCCTATGATCCAGCAATTTCACTATTAGGTATTTACCCAAAGAATACAAAGATACTAATTGAGATACTAATTGAGATACTAATTGAGATAAACATCCCGATGTTTATAGCAGTATTATCTACAATAGCCAAGTTATAGAAACAGCCCAAATATCGATTGACTGAAAAATGGATATATATTGGGGCACCTGGGTGGCTCAGTCATTAAGTGTCTGCCTTCGGCTCAGGTCATGATCCCAGGGTCCTGGGATCGAGTCCTGGGTTTGGGCTCCCTGCTCTGCAGGAAAGCCTGCTTCTCCCTCTCCCACTCCCCCTGCTGGTGTTCCATCTCTCGCTGTGTCTCTATCAAGTAAATAAATAAAATCTTAAAATAATGGATACACACACACACACACACACACACACACACACACACACACACACTGGAATATTCCTCAGCCATAAGAAAATGAAATCTTGCCATTTTCAACAACATAAATGGAGCTAGAGAGTATTATGCTAAGTGAAATAAGTCAGAAAAAGACAAATGCCATATGTTTTCACTCATATGTGGAATTTAAGAAACAAAACAAATAAGCAAAGGGAAAAAAAAGGATAGAGAAGCAAACCAAGAAACAGATTGTTAACTATAGAGAAAAAAAATGATGGTTACCAGAGTGGACGTGGTTGGAGAGATAGGTTAAATATGTGATGGGGAAGGGGGGAGAAGCAAGATGGCATAGTAGGAAACCAATTAACATCAGGTCCCAGGAATTCAGCTAGATAGTTATCAAACAATTCTGAACACCTACAAACTCAAAAGGAGATCAAAGAGAAGAAAAGCAGCAATTCTAGGAACAGAAAATCGACTTCCCAGAAGGTAGGATGTACAAAGAAGTGAATCCAAAGCCACAGGAAGATAGACCATGGTGGGGGGAGGGGCTGGCTCCTGGTAACTGAGAGAGCAGTGGAGCACAAAATCAGAACATTTAGAAGGCTGCTCCACTGAAGGATGTCACTCCAGAGGCTAAGTGGGAGGTGGAGCCCTCACGGGGACAGTGTGTTCTCAGGACCTGCAGGGACACAAAAAGACCAGGGGTCTCTGACAGTGGCAGAGCTCCCAGGTATCAGAGCAGGGAAGCAGGCTATAAAGACAGAGCTGAGCAGTGGGCTTTCAGTTTGGGATTACCTTAAACCATGATCCAAGTCAGTCGGGCTGCTGCTCTTTGAGCAGGGACCCCACAAGAGGTGATCCGGAGAGATCCCACCTTTCCTCCTCTGGGAGGAGCAGTGCGGGAGTGTACTGCAGGAATCTGCTGGGTTTGGAGATTCCAAACCGGGTTGAGCACCAGAGATAGACACACTTGGTCACAGGCTGGGTGAGCTCAGAGTGCAGCCAGAGACCAGGGAGACATGAGAGCTTGACTGCTTTTCTCTAAGGGCACACTGAGGAGTGGGGTCTCAAGCTCTTGGATCCTCCAGACAGAGATTGGGAGATTGCCATTTTCATTCCTGTCCTCCAAAGCTGTACAGGAAGAGTTCAGGGAACAAAAACTCCCGAGGGCAAACCCAAGGAGATTACTTAGCCTGGCCATTGGCAAGGGCAGTGGATTCCGCCTCGGGCAAAGACATTTGAAAACCACTGCAACGGTCCCCTCCCCCAGAAGATCAGTAAGAAAATCCATCCAAGACCAACTTCACCCATCACTGACAACTGTGGAACTCCAGAGCCAGGGGAAAGCAACACACACAATTCATGGCTTTTTTCACAAGATCCATTTGTCTTTAAAAGTTAAATTTTTTTAACACGATTTTTCTTATATTTCTTTTTTAAATTTTTCCTCTTTTTTATTTTAACGTTTTTTAACCATTTTATCTTGTCAATAGCTTTTTAAAAATCTTTTTTAACATTCACTGTTATAGACATATTTAATCCCTTCATTGTATTTAAACTTATTTTTTGTATACATATAAGGTTTTTTTTTCTTTAATTTTTTATTATTTTTTTATTTGCTCCAGGGGTACAGGTCTATGAATCATCAGGCTTACACCTTTCACAGCACTCACCATAGCACAAACCCACCCAAGGTCCATAACCCATCCAGCATATCCCTACCCTCCCACCCCCCCTTACCCTCAGTTTGTTTTGTGAGATTAAGAGTCTGTTATGGTTTGTCTCCTTTGTGACCCCATCTTGTTTCATTCCCTCCCCACCCCACTCGACCATCTGCCCTACACCTCAAGTTCCTCATATCAGAGAGATCATATGGTAATTGTCTCTCACTGTTTGACCTATTTCGCTTAGCATAATACCCTCTAGTTTCATCCATGTCATTGCAAATGGCAAGATTTCGTTTCTTTTGATGGCTGCAGAGTATTCCACTGTATATATATATACCACTTCTTCTTTATCCACTCATCTGTTGATGGACATCTAGGTTCTTTCCATAGTTTCACTATTGTGGACATGGCTGCTATAAACATTCAGGTTCATGTGCCCCTGAGGATCACTACCTTTGTATCTTTAGGGTAAATACCCAGTAGTGTGATTGCTGGGTCGTAGGGTAGCTCTATTTTCAACTTTTTGAGGAACCTCCATACTGTTTTCCAGAGTGGCTGCACTAGCCTGCATTCCCACCAACAGTGTAGAGGAATCCCTTTTCTCCACATCCTCGCCAACATCTGTCATTTCCTGACTTGTTGATTTTAGCCATTCTGACTGGTGTGAGGTGGTATCTCAATGTGGTTTTGATTTGTATTTCCCTGATGCCGAATGATGTTGAGCACTTTGTCATATGTCTGTTGGCCATTTGGAGGTCTTCTCTGGAGAAATGTCTGTTCATGTTTCCTGCCCATTTCTTGACTGGGTTATTTGTTTTATGGGTGTTGAGTTTGGTAAATTCTTTATAAATTTTGGATACTAGCCCTTTATCTGATATGTCGATGGCAAATATCTTCTCCCATTCTGTCAGTTGGCTTTGGGTTTTGTTGACTGTCTCCTTTGCTGTGCAAAAGTTTTTAATCTTGATGAAGTCCCAATAGTTCATTTTTGCCCTTGCTTTCCTTACCTTTGGTGTTGTTCCTAGGAAGAAGTTGCTGCGGCTGAGGTCAAAGAGGTTGCTGCCTGTGTTCTCCTCAAGGATTTTGATGGATTCCTTTCTCACATTGAGGTCTTTTATCCATTTTTGAGTCTATTTTTGTGTGTGGTGTAAGGAAATGAACCAGTTTCATTTTTCTGCATGTGGCTGTCCAGTTTTCTCAACATGATTTGTTGAAGAGGCTGTCTTTGTCCCATTGTGCATTCATTCCTGATTTGTCGAAGATTAGTTGCCCATAGAGTTGATGGTCAATTTCTGGGTACTCTATTCTGTTCCGCTCATCTATGTGCCTGTTTATCTGCCAGTACCATACTGTCTTGATGATTACAGCTTTGTAATAGAGGTTGACGTCTGGAATTGTGATGCCACAAACTTTGGTTTTCTTTTTCAACATTCCTTTGGCTATTCGGGTTCTTTTCTGGTTATATATAAATTTTAGGATTATTTGTTCCATTTTGTTGAAATAAATTGCTGGTATGTTGATGGGGATTACATTAAATGTGTAGATTGCTCTGGGTAGCATAGACAATATTTGGTCTTCCAATCCATGAACATGGAATGTTTTCCCACTTCCTTGTGTCTTCCTCTATTTCTTTCATGAATACTTTATAGTGTTCTGAATACAGATCTTTTGCCTCTTTGGTTAGGTTTATTCCTAGGTATCTTATGGATTTGGGTGCAATTGTAAATGGCATTGACTCTTTAATTTCTCTTTCTTCTGTTTTGTTGTTGGTATATAGAAATGCAACTGATTTCTGTGCATTGATTTTATATCCTGATACTTGACTGAATTACTGTATGAGTGCTAGCAGTTTTGGAGTGGAGTCCTTGGGGCTTTCCACATAAAGTATCATATCATCTGCAAAAAGTGAGAGTTTGACTTCTTCCTTGCCAATTTGGATGGCTTTTATTTCATTCTGTTGTCTGATTGCTGAGGCTAGGATTTCTAGTACTATGTTGAATAGCAGTGGTGTTAGAGGACAGCCCTGCCGTATTCCTGAATTTAGGGGAAAAGCTCTCAGGTTTTCTCCATTGAGAATAATATTCGCTGTGGGTTTTTCATAGATGGCTTTGATGATATTGAGGTATGTACCCTCTATCTATCCACTGTGAAGACTTTTGATCAAGAAAGGGTGCTGTACTTTGTCAAATGCCTTTTCAGAATCTATTTAGAGGATAATATGGTTCTTCTTTCTTTGATTAATGTCTTGTATCACATTGATTGATTTGTGAATGTTATACCAACCTTGCAGCCCAGGAATAAAACTGACTTGATAGTGGTGAATAATCCTTTAAATGTGCTGTTCGATCCTATTGGCTAGTATTTTGTTGAGGATTTTTGCACCCGTGTTCATCAAGGATATTGGTCTGTAATTCTTTCTGATGGGGTCTTTGCCTGGTTTTGGGATCAAGGTAATGCTGGCCTCATAAAATAAGTTTGGAAGTTTTCCTTCCATTTCTATTTTCTGGAACAGTTTCAGGAGAATAGGTATTAATTCTTCTTTAAATGGTTGTTAGAATTCCCTTGGGAAGCCATCTTGCCCTGGGCTCTTGTTTGTTGGGAGATTTTTGATGACTGCTTCAATCTCCTTACTGGTTATGGTTCTATTCAGGTCTTCATTTTTTTTTCTTGTTTCAGTTTTGGTAGTTTTATTTCTCTAGGAATGCATCCATTTCTTCCAGATTGTCAAATTTGCTGGTGCAGAGTTGCTCATAATATGTACTTATAATTGTTTGTATTTCTTTGGTGTTGGATGTGCTCTCTCCTTTTTCATTCATGATTTTATTAATTTGAGTCCTTTCTCTTTTCTTTTGGATAAGTCTGGCCAGGGGTTTATCAATCTTATTAATTCTTTCAAAGAACCAGCTCCTAGTTTCATTGATTTGATCCACTGTTCTTTTGGTTTCTATTTCATTGATTTCTGCTCTGATTTTTATGATTTCCCTTCTTCTGCTGGGTGTAGGCTTTCTTAGCTCTTCTTTCTCTAGCTTTTGTTTGTGTACAGTTAGGTTGTGTACTTGAGACCCTTCTTGTTTCTCTAGAAAGGCTTGTATTGCTATATACTTTCCTCTCAGGACTGCTTTTGCTGTGTCCCAAAGATTTTGAACAGCTGTGTTTTCATTTTCATTTCTTTCCATGAATTTTTAAAATTCTTCTTTAATTTCCCCTTGATCCATTCATTCTNACCCTTCATTGTTTAGTAGGATGTTCTTTAGCCTCCATGTATTTGAGTTCTTTCCAACTTTCCTCTTGTGATTGAGTTCTAGTTTCAGAGCATTATGGTCTGAATATATGCAGGGACTGATCCCAATATTTTGGTACCGGTTGAGACCTGATTTGTGACCCGGAATGTGGTCTATTCTGGAGAATGTTCCATGTGCACTGGAGAAGAATGTGTATTCTGCTGTTTTGGGATGGAANATGATGTCCAACTGCTCCGGGGTGTCATTTAAAGCCTTTATTTCCTTGCTGATCTTTTGCTTCGATGATCTGTCCATTTCATTTAGGAGGGTGTTAAAGTCCCCTAATATTATTGTATTATTATGAATGTGTTTCTATCATTTTGTTATTAATTGGTTTATATAATTGGCTGCTCCCATGTTAGGGCCATAAATTTTTAAAATTGTTAGATCTTCTTGTTGGACAGATCCTTTAAATATGATATAGTGTCCTTACGCATTTGTTATGATATTTTTGGCATAAAATATAACTTATCTGATATAATGATTGCCAGTCCAGCTTTATTTTGATGTCCATTGTCATGGTAAATTGTTTTCCACCCCCTCACTTTAAATCTGGAAGTGTCGGTGCATGTAAGATTAATTTCTTGTAGACAGCACATCGGTGGGTCTTGTTTTTTATCCATTCTGATACCCTGTGTCTTTTAGTTGGGGCATTTAGTCCATATACATTCAGGGTACCTATTGAGAAATAGGAATTTAGAGCCATTGAATTGCCTGTAAGATGACTGTTATTGTATATTTTGTCTCTTCCTTTCTGGTCTATGTTTCTTTTAGGTTCTCTTTGCTTAGAGGACACCTTTCAATATTTCCTGTAGGGCTGGCTTGGTGTTTGCATATTCTTTTAATTTTTGTTGGTACTGGAAGATTTTTATCTCTCCTTCTATTTTCAGTGACAGCCTGGTTGGATATAGTATTCTTGGCTCCATATTTTTCTCATTTAGTGCTCTGAATATGTCATGCCAGTTCTTCCTGGCCTTCCAGGTCTCTGTGGATAGGTCTGCTGTCAGTCTAATATTTCTACCATTGTATGTTACAGACATCTTGTCCCTTGCTGCTTTCAGGATTTTCTCTTTGTCACTAAGAATTGTGAGTTTTACTATTAGATGAGGGGGTGTGGACCTATTTTTATTGATTTTGAGGGGGGTTCTCTGTGCCTCCTGGATTTTGATGCTTGTTCCCTTCGCCAAATTAGGGAAATTCTCTGCTATAATTTGATCCAATATACCTTCTGCCCCTCCTTTCTCTTCTGGGATCCCAATTATTCTAATATTGTTTCATCTTATTGTATCACTTATCTATCAAATTCTCCCCTCAGGGTCCAGTAGTAGTTTGTTGCTCTTTTCCTCCACTTCTTTATTCTCTGTCATTTTGTCTTCTAAATCACTAATTCTGTCTTCTGCCTCATTTATCCTACCATTAAGAGACTTCATTTTTTATTGCACCTCATTAATAGCTTTTTTGATCTCAGCTTGGGTAGATTTTAGTTCTTTTATTACTCCAGAAATGGTTTCTCTTTCTCTAGAGAGAGATTCTTTATTATCTTCCATGCTTTTTTCGAGGCCAACCAGCACCTTAATAATCGTCATTCTGAACTCTAGTTCTGTCATATTACTAATGTCTGCATTGATTAGGTCATTCTGAACTCTAGTTCTGTCATATTACTAATGTCTGCATTGATTAGGTCCTTAGCCTTCGTTACTGCCTCTTGTTCTTTTGTGTGTGTGTGTGTGTGTGTGTGTGTGTGTCTTTTTATGCAGATAAGAATAGATGGATGAAAGAATAAAATACTAAAGGGTAACAATGACCCCAGAGAAATATACACTAACCTCATCAGAAGGGACCTGGAACGGGGAGGAGAAGAAAGGGAAAATACCAAAAAACAAAAAACAAAACAAAACAAAACAAAAAACAAAATCAAACAAAAAGAAACAAAACAAAAATAAAATAAAATAAAGCAAAACCCTATATCTGTATCTATAGTATCTATTTCTGTGTCTATATCTATCTCTGTCTTCAGACTCCATCTCTATCTCTATCTAATGGACTGGTGAATTGAACCCATCCTATATGTATACAAAAAATAACGTTAAATACAATGAAGGGATAAAATATGAGTATAACGATGAAAATTTAGAAAAGATTAAAAAGCGTTGATAAGACATAATAGTTAAAAAACGTTAAAATAGGAAAAAGGAAAAGATTCAAAAGAAAAGAGTAAGAAAAAAATAAAATTCAAAGAATTTAACTTTGAACGACTAAGGAATCATGGGGGAAAAGCCATTAATTCTCTACATTGCTTTTCCCTAGCTCTGGAGTTCCAATTCTCAGTGATCTTGAACATGGCTTTGGCTGAATGTTTTTGGTGGTCTTCTGGGGGAGGGGCTTGTTGATGTTATTCTCAAGTCTCTTTGCCCGAGGAGGAATTGCACCACCCTCGCCAGGGGCCAGGCTAAGGAAGCAGCTTGGGTTTGCTCTCAGGAGCTTTTGTTCCCTGAATGGTTTCTATACAGCTTTGGAGGTCAGGACTGAAAATGGCGGCCTCCCAGTCTCCGACCTAGAGGAGCCGAGAGCTCAGGGCCTCATTCCTTAGTGCTCCTCTGAGAAAAGCAGTCATTCCCTCCCGTCTCCCTGGTCTCCGGCCACACTGAGAGCTCACCCGGCCTGTGACCGAGCATTTCTATCTCTGACACGTGGCCCTGTTTAGAATCCCCAAACCTGGCAGATTCCTGCAGCCGCTCCCCTGCTGCTCTGAGAGGAGGTTATCTCTCCTGGTCTGCCGCCTGTGGGGTGCCCACTCAAAGAGAAGTGGCCCAACTGTACTTTGGATCACAGCCCAAGGTAACATGGACGCGAGAGACACCTTCTCAGCTTGGCTCCGTCTCTCCCGTCAGCTTCTCCTCTCTGATACCTGGGAGCTCTGTTGCGCTCAGACACCCCTGGTGTCCCCATGGGTCCTGAGACCACACTGTCCCTGCAAGAGCTTCACCCCCCACTTAGCCTCTGGGGCAATGTCCCTCAGTGGAGCAGACTTCTAAAAGTTCCGATTTTGTGCTCCGCTGCTCTGTCACTTGCTGGGAGCTGGCTCCTCTCCTCAGGGTCTATCTTCACGTCGCTTCAGATTCATTTCTCTGCATGTCCTACCTTTGTGTATATATATGTTTTTCTTTCTTTAAAATTTTGGAAGATAATTTCTTCTAGCAGAACAAAACACACCCAAAACTAAGTGTGTGGCTCTGTTCCATTCACCAGCGAATATATATATATATATATATATTTCCCCCCTTCTTCTTCTTTTTTCCTCCTTTCTTCTACCCTGGGCTTCGGGTCTCTTCTAATTTGGTTAGTGTATATTTTTCTGGGGTCATTGCTACCCTTTTAGTATTTTATTCTCTCATTCATCTATTCTTAAATGTATTAAATGACATGGCTGAGAAACCACACACACACACACACACACACACACACACAAAGAACAAGAGGCAGTATCAATGGCTAGGGATCTAATCAATACAGACATTAGTAATATGTCAAAACTAGAGTTCAGAATGACAATTTTCAAAGGTACCAGCTGGGCTCAAAAAAAAGCATGGAAGATATTAGAGAATCCCATTCTGGAGAAATAGAATCCCTTTCTAAAGAAATAAAAGAACTAAAATCAAACCAAGTTGAAATCAAAAAAGGTATAAAAGAGGTGCAATAAAAAATTGAAGCTCTTACTGCTAAGATAAATGGGGCAGAAGAAAGAATTAGTGATACAGAAGACCAGCTGATGGAGAATAAAGAAGCTGAGCAAAAGAGAGACAAACAAACACTGGACCATGAGGGGAGAATTTGAGAGATAAGTGATAGCATACAATGAAACACTATTAAAATATTGGGGATCCCAGAAGAAGAAGAGAGAGAGGGACAGAAGGTATATGGGATCAAATTATAGCAGAGAATTTCCCTAATGTGGCAAAGGGAACAAGCATCAAAATCCAAGAGGCACAGAGAACCCCCCAAAATCAATAAAAATAGGTCCACACCCCGTCATCTAATAGTAAAACTTACAAGTCTTAGTGACAAAGAGAAAATCCTGAAAGCAGCAAGGGACAAGAGGTCTGTAACATACAATGGTTGAAATATGAGATTGACAGCATACCTATACCCAGAGACCTGGTAGGCCAGAAAGGACTGTCATGACATATTCAGAGAACTAAATGAGAAACATATGCAGCCAAGAATACTATATCCAGCTAAGGTGTCACTGAAAATAGAAGGAGAGACAAAAAAAACCTTCGAGGACAAACAAAAATTAAAATAATATGCAAACACCAAGCCAGCCCAACAGGAAATATTGAAAGGGGCCCTCTAAGCAAAGAGACCCTAAAAGAAGCATAGACTAGAAAGAAACATCGACTAGAAACATAGACTAGAAAGGAAGAGACACAATATACAGGTAACAGGCACCTTCCAGGCAATACAATGGCACTAAATTCATAACATTCAATAGTTACCCTGAATGTAAGTGGGCTAAAAGTCCCAATCAAAAGACACAGGGTTGGGGGAAGCGGCAAGATGGTGGAGGAGTAGGAGATTGATTATAATCAGGTCCCAAAATTCACCCAGATAGCTATCAAACTATTCTGAACACCTACAAATTCTACAAGAGATCGAAAAAAGAAGAGCAGTGATTCTAGGAACAGAAAATTGACCACATTGCAGAAGGTAGGACGTGTGGAGAAGTGAATCTGAGGTGACGGGAAGATAGACCCCGGGGGGAGGGCCTGGCTCCCAGCAAGTGAGCGAGCAGTGGACCACAGACTCGAAACTGTTAGAAGTCAGCTCCACTGAGGGACGTCGCCCCAGAGGCCAAGGGGGGGGTGAAGCCCTTGTGGGGACAGTGTGGTCTCAGGACCCATGGAGACACAAAAAGACCAGGGGTGCCTGAGGGCGACCAAGCTCCCAGGTATCAGAGAGAAGCCAAAGGGAGAAACGGAGCCAAGCTGAGAAGGGGTCTTTCAGCTCAGTGATACCTTGGGCTGTGATCTGAAGCACAGCTGGGCCACTGCTCTGTGAGCGGGGACCCCATGGGCGGCAGACCAGAGAGACCCCTCCTTCCTCCTCTGGGAGGGGCAGCTGCAGGAATCTGCCAGGTTTGGAGATTCTAAACGGGGCCGCGTGCTGGAGAGAGAGACGATCAGTCACATTCTGGGTGAGCTTGGAGAGTGGCCAGAGACCAGGAGACAGGAGGGAATGCTTTTCTCTGAGGTGCACTGAGGACTGAGGCCCCGAGCTCTCGGTTCCTCCAGGTCAGAGACTGGGAGCCGGATTTTCAGTCCTGTCCTCCAACGAGGTACAGAAAGCGTTCAGGGAACAAAAGCTCCCAAGAGCGAACCTGAGCTGATTACTTATCCTGGCCCCTGGCGAGGGCAGTACGAATCTGCCTCAGGCAGAGACACTTGAGAATCACAACAACAGGCCCCTCCCCCAGAAGACCAGGAAAAAACATTCAGCCAAAGTTAAGTTCAAGATTGCTGACAACTGTGGAACTCCTGAGCTAGGGGAAAGCAACACAGAGAATTAATGGCTTTTTCCCCATGATTCTTTATTCGTTCAAAGTTAAATTCTTTGAATTATTTTTTCTTTAATTTTTATAAAGATTTCATTTATTTATTTGACACAGAGAGAGAGAATACAAGTAGGCAGAGAGGCAGGCAGAGAGATAGGGAGAGGAGGAAGCAGGCTCCCTGCTGAGCAGAGAGCNCCTGAGCCGAAAGCAGAGGCTTTAACCCACTGAGCCACCCAGGTGCCCTAATTATTTTTTTCTTACTTTTTTCTATTAAATATTTTCCTTTTTCCTATTTTAACATTTTTAACTATTATATCTTATCAACAGGTATTAATCTTTTTTAATTTTCATTGCTATAATCATATTTTGTCCCTTCATTGTATTTAACCTTATTTTTTGTATACATATAGGCTCTGTTCAATTCACCAGTCTAATACATATAGAGATAGAGATAGATATAGAGATAGAGTCAGAGACAGACATAGATATAGAAACAGAAAGAGATAATATAGATATAGGATTTTGTTTTATTTATTTTTGTTTGTTTTGTTTTTGTTTGTATGATTTATTTTTTGTTGTTGTTTTTTCCCTCTTTCTTTTCTCCCCAGTTACAGGTCTCTTCTGAGTAGGTTAGTGTATGTTTCTCTGGGGTCATTGCTACCCTTTAGTATTTGGTTCTCTCATCCATCTATTCTTATCTGCATAAAATGACAAGGCAGAAAAAATCAACCCCCAAAAAAGGGAAAGAGGCAGTAATGATGGCTAGGGACTTAATCAATGCAGACATTAGTAATATGACAGAACTAGAGTTCAGAATGATGATTATTAAGGTGCTGGCTGGCCTCAAAAAAAGCATGGAAGATAGTAGAGAAGCCCTCTCTAGATAAATAAAAATCTTTATGGAGATATAAAAGAACTAAAGTCTAAACAAGCTGAAATCAAAAAAGCTATTAATGAGGTGCAATTAAAAATGGAGGCTCTTACTGCTAGGATAAATGAGGCAAAAGACAGAATTAGTGATTTAGAAGACAAAATGTCAGAGAATAAAGAAGAGAATGAAAATAGAGACAAACAACTACTGGACCATGGGGGGAGAATTTGCGAGATAAGTTACACCATAATACAAAACAATATTAGAATAATTGGGATCCCAAGAGGAAGAGAAAGAGAGAGAGGGGCAGAAGGTATATTGGAGCAAATTTTAATACAGAATTTCCCTAAGTTGGCGAAGGGAACAAGCAATCAAAATCCAGGAGGCACAGAGAACCCCCCTCAAAATCAATAAAAATAGGTCCTTCACCCCGTCATCTAATAGTAAAACTCACAATTCTTAGTGACAAAGAGAAAGTCCTGAAAGCAGCTCGGGACAAGAAGTCTATAACATAAAATGGTAGAGGGCGCCTGGGTGGTTCAGTGGGTTAAAGCCTCTGCTTTCAGCTCAGGTCATGATCTCAGGGTCCTGGGATCGAGGCCGTCATCGGGCTCCCTGCTCAGCGGGGAGCCCGCTTCCCCCTCTCTCTCTCTGCCTGCCTCTCTGCCTCCTTGTGATCTCTCTCCCTCTGTGAAATAAATAAATAAAATCTTTAAAAAAAAACATACAATGGTAGAAATATTAGACTGACAGCAGAAGTATCCACAGAGACCTGGCAGGCCAGAAAGAGCTGGAATGATATATTCAGGGCATGAAAGGAGTAAAATATGCAGCCAATAATACTATATCCAGATAGGCTGTCATTGAAAATAGAAGCAGAGATAAAAAGTTTCCAGGACAAACAAAATCTAAAGGAATTTGCAAACACCAAGACAGCCCTAAAGGAAATATTGAAAAGAGACCTCTAAGCCAAGAGAACCTAAAAGAAACATAGACCAGAAAGGAAGAACCACAATATACAATAACAGTCACAGGCAATGCAATGGCTCTAAATTCATATCTCTCAATAGTTACTCTGAATATAAATGGACTGAATGCCCCAACTAAAATGCACAAGGTATTAGAATGGATAAGAAAAACAAGACCAATCGATATGCTGTCTACAAGAAACTAATCTTACATGCAAAGAAACCTCCAGATTTAAAGTGAGGGGGTGGAAAACAATTTACCGTGCTAATGGACATCAAAAGAAAGCTGGAGTCACAATCTTTACATCAGATAAATTAGATTTTAAGCCAAAGAATATCATAACAGAGGAGGAAGGACATTATGTCATACTAAAAGGATCCGTCCAACAAGAAGATCTAACAATCATAAATATCTATGTCCTTAACATGGGAGCAGCCAATTATATAAACCAATTAATAACAAAATCAAAGAAACATGTTGACAATAATACAATATTAGTAGGGGACTTTAAAACCCCCCTTACTGAAATGGACAAATCATCAAAGCAAAAGATCAACAAGGAAATAAAGACTTTAAATGACACCCTGGAGCAGTTGGACATCAAAGATATATTCAGAATATTCCATCCCTAAACAACAGAATACACATTCTTCTCCAGTGTACATGGAACATTCTCCAGAATAGACCACATTCCAGGTCACAAATCAGGTCTCAACCGGTACCAAAAGATTGGGGTCATTCCCTGCATATTTTCAGACCATAATGCTCTGAAACTAGAAATCAATCACAAGAGGAAAGTTGGAAAGAACTCAAATACATGGAGGCTAATGAACATCCTACTAAAGAATGAATGGATCAAGGGGAAATTAAAGAAGAATTTTAAAAATTCATGGAAAGAGGGCACCTGGGTGGCTCAGTGGGTTAAATCCTCTGCTTTCGGCTCAGGTCATGATCTCAGCGTCCTGGAGGAAAGTATATAGCAATACAAGCATTTCTAAAGAAAGCCTGCTTCCTCCTCTCCTTGTCTCTCTGCCTGCCTCTCTGCCTACTTGTAATCTCTTTCTCTGTGTCAAATAAATAAATAAAATCTTTTAAAAAATTCATGGAAAGAAATGAAAATGAAAACACAACTGTTCAAAATCTTCGGGACACACCAAAAGCAGTCCTGAGAGGAAAGTATATAGCAATACAAGCATTTCTAAAGAAACAAGAAGGGTCTCAAGTACACAACCTAACTGTACACAAACAAAAGCTAGAGAAAGAAGAGCAAAGAAAGCCTACACCCAGCAGAAGAAGGGAAATCATAAAAATCAGAGCAGAAATTAATGAAATAGAAACCAAAAGAACAGTGGATCAAATCAATGAAACTAGGAGCTGGTTCTTTGAAAGAATTAATAAGATTGAGGAGAGAGCACAACCAACACCAAAGAAATACAATTATAAGAACATATTATGAGCAACTCTACACCAGCAAATTTGACAATCTGGAAGAAATGGATGCATTTTTAGAGAAGTATAAACTACCAAAACTGAACCAGGAAGAAATTGAAGACCTGAATAGACCCATAACCAGTAAGGAGATTGAAGCAGTCATCAAAAATCTCCCAACAGGGCGCCTGGGTGGCTCAGTGGGTTAAAGCCTCTGCTTTCGGCTCAGGTCATGATCTCAGGGTCCTGGGATCGAGGCCCGCATTGGGTTCCGGTTAAAGCCTCTGCTTTCGGCTCAGGTCATGATCTCAGGGTCCTGGGATCGAGGCCCGCATTGGGTTCCCTGCTCAGCGGGGAGTCTGCTTCCTCCTCTCTCTCTCTGCTTGCCTCTCTGCCTACTTGTAATCTCTGTCTCTGTCACATAAATAAATAAAATCTTAAAAAAAAATTCCCAACAAACAAGAGCCTAGGGCCAAATGACTTCCCAAGGGAATTCTACCAACCATTTAAAGAAGAATTAATACCTATTCTCCTGAAACTGTTCCAGAAAATAGAAATGGAAGGAAAACTTCCAAACTTATTTTATGAGGCCAGCATTACCTTGATCCCAAAACCAGGCAAAGACCCCATCAAAAAGAAGAATTACAGACCAATATCCTTGATGAACACGGATGCAAAAATTCTCAACAAAATACAAGCCAATAGGGTCCAACAGTACATTAAAAGGATTATTCACCACGCCCAAGTGGGATTTATTCACAGTCTTCAATGTTGGTTCAACATCCGCAAATCAATCAATGTGATACAATATATTGATAAAAGAAAGAACAAGTACCATATGATCCTCTCAATAGATGCTGAAAAAGCATTTGACCAATTACAGCACCCTTTCTTGATCAAAACTCTTCACAGTATAGGCATAGAGGTTGCATACCTCAATACCATCAAAGCCATCAGTGACAAACCCACAGCAAATATCAATCTCAATTGGGAAAAACAGAGTTTTTCCCACAAGGTCAGGGACACAGCAGGGATGTCCACTGTCACCACTGCTATTCAACATAGTACTAGAAGTACTAGTCTCAGCAATCAAACAACAAAAAGAAATAAAATACATCCGAATTGGCAAAGAAGAATTCAAACTCTCACTCTTTCCAGATGATGTGATAGTTTTTTTGGAAAACCCAAAAGACTCCACTCCAAAACTGCTAGAACTCAGACAGGAATTCAGTAAAGTGTCAGGATATAAAATAAATGCATGGAAATCATTTGTATTTCTATATACCAGCAGCAAGAGAGAAGAAAGTGAAATTAAGGAGTCAATTCCGTTTACAATTGCACCCAAAACCGTAATATACCTAGGAATAAAACTAACCAAAGAGGCAAAGGATCTATACTCAGAAAGCTATACTGTGGGGCACCTGGGTGGCTCAGTGGGTTAAAGCCTCTGCTTTCGGCTCAGGTCATGATCTCAGGATCCTGGGATCAAGGCCTGCATCGGGCTCCCTGCTCAGCGGGGAGCCTGCTTCCCCCCCTCTCTCTGCCTGCCTTTCTGCCTCCTGTGATCTCTCTCCCTCTGTGAAATAAATAAATAAAATCTTTCAAAAAAAAATAAGAAAACTATACTGTGCTAATGGAAGAAATGGAAGAAGACACAAATAATGGAAAAACATTCTATCCTCATGGATTGGAAGAACAAATATTGTGAAAATGTCATGCTACTTAGAGCAATCTACACATTTAATGCAACTCTGTCAAAATACCATCATTTTTTAAAGAAATGGAACAAATAATCTTAAAGTTCGTATGAAACCAGAAAAGACCCTGAATAGCCAAAGGAATGTTGAGAAAGAAAACCAAAGTTGGTTGCATCACAATTCCAGACATCAAGCTCTATTACAAAGCTGTAATCATCAAGACGGTATGGTACTGGCACAAAACAGACACATAGATCAATGGAACAGAATAGAGAACCCAGAAATGTACCATCAACTCTATGGTCAACTAATCTTCAACAAAGCAGGAAAGAATATCCAATGGAAAAAAGACAGTCCCTTCAACAAATGGCGTTGGGAAACTGAACAGCCACATGCAGAAGAATGAAACTGGACCATTACCTTATACCACACACAAAAATAGACTCAAAATTGACAAAAGACCTCAATGTGAGACAGGAATCCATCAAATTCCCTGAGGAGAACACAGGCAGCAACCTCTTTGGCCTCAGGCTCAGCAAATTCTTCCTAGAAACATTACCAAAGGCAAGGGAAGCAAGGGCAAAAATGAACTATTGGGACTTCATCAAGATCAAAAGTTTTTGCACACCAAAGGAAAAAGGCAACAAAACCAAAAGACAACTGACAGAATGGGAGAAAATTTTCACAAATGACATATCAGTTAAAGGGCTAGTATCCAAAACCTATAAAGAACTTACCAAACTCGACACCCAAAAACCAAATAACCCAATCAAGAAATGGGCAGAAGATATGAACAGACATTTCAGCAACGACATCCAAATGGCCAACAGCCACATGAGAAAGTGATCAACATCCCTCAGCATCAGGGAAATACAAATCCAAACCACAGTGAGATACACCTCACACCAGTCAGAATGGCTAAAATTAACAAGTCAGGAAACAACAGATGATGGCGAGGATGTGGAGAAAGGGAAACCCTCCTACATTGTTGGTGGGAATGCAAGCTGGTGTAGCCACTCTGGAAAACAGTATGGAGGTTCCTTAGAAAGTTGAAAATAGCACTACCTTATGACCCAGCAATCGCACTACTGGGTATTTAACCTAAAGATACAAAGGTAGTGATCCTCAGAGGCACGTGCACTCAAATGTTAATTATAGCAATGTCCACAATAACCAAACTATGGAAAGAACATAGATGTCCATCAACAGATGGACAGAATGGATAAGGAAGATGTGGTATATAAATACAATGGAATACTATGCAGCCATCAAAAGAAATGAAATCTTGCCCTTTGTAATGACATGGATGGAACTAGAAGGTATTATGCTAAGCGAAATAAGTCAACCAGAGAAAGACAATTATCATATGATCTCTCAGATATGAGGAATTTGAAGGCCAGAACGAGGGGTCGTGGGGAGTAGGGAGGGAAAAAATGAAACAAGATGGGATCAGGAAGGAGACAAACCATGAGACTCTTAATCTCACCAAACAAACAGGTTTACTGGGGAGTGGGGGTTTAGGGATAGGGTGGCTGGGTTGAGGGCTTTGGGGAGGGTTTGTACAAAGGTTAGTGCTGTGCAATGTGTGAGCCTGATGATTGACAGACCTGTACCCCTGGGGCAAATAATACATTATATGTTAATAAAAATATATACGTGATGGGAATTAAGGAGTGCACTTATTGTGTTGAACACTGCGTGTTGTATGGAAGTGTTGAATCACTATATTATACACCTGAATCTTATATTACATTGTCTGTTATCTAACTAGAATTTAAATAAAAACTTAAAAAGAAATGATAACAAGTGTGTGGAAATGGAGAAATTGGAACTTTTGTACACTATTGGTGGGAACATAAAATGGAGCAGTCACTATAGAAAACAGTATGGAGGTTCCTTAAAAAATTTAAAATATAAGTACCATATGATGTAGGAATCCCTTGTCTGGGTATATATCTAAAATTGTAATCAGGAACTTGAAGTGATATCTGTACTCCCTAATTCATTGCAGCATTATTCACCATAGCATAGATATGGAAACATCATAAGTCTTCTTCAGGGGATGAATGGATAAAGAAAGTCTGCTATATATCCACAATAGAATATTATTCAGCCTTAAAAATAAGAAAATTCTGACATTTGCAACAGGGATGAAGCTAAAGGACATTATGTTAAGTGAAAGAATCCAATGAGAAACATAAATGCTATATCATTCCTTAGTGCGAAGTATTTAGAATAGTCAAACTCATAGGAACAAAGAGATGAATAATAGTGTGAGACTGGAGAGAGGGGAATGGAAAATTGTTCATTGGATACAAAGTTTCAGTTATGCAAGATAAATAAATTCTAAAGATATGGTTTACAACATTGTGCCTATAGTGCTATAGTGAAAAATAATGTATTATGTACTTAAAATTTTGTTGAGGATAGTTGTCATGTTAAATGTTCTTATCATGATAAAATGACAAAATCATTATTTTTTATTATTAAAAATCAATTTTTCAAAAAATTAAAAAATCAATATAATAGAATTTTAATAGGATAAATGGCAAAAACCACATGATCACCTCAATAAAAACAGAAAAATAACGTGACAAATCTAACAAATTTTCATGGTAAACTCATGCAACAAACTAGGTCTAGAAGGAAACTTCCTCAATCTGATAAAAGGCATCTATGATGAACCCACTGTGAACATCATACTTAATGATAAAAGACTGAACGTTTTCTCCCTAATTTAAGGAATAAGACAAGAATTTCTCCTTTCACCACTACTGCTCAACATTATACTAAAGACACTAACCAGGGGAATTAGGTAACAACAACAACACCAACGCCAACAACAACAACAACAACAACAAAGACATATATATTGGAAAAGAAGTAAAACTATATTTTTAGAAGTCATGGTTTTATAATCAGAAAATGCTAAGGAATCTATAGAAAAACCATTATAACTAATAACCAAGATCAACAATGTTGAAGAATAGAAAATCAATATAGAAAAATCAATTGCATTTCTATACATTAGCACTGAACAATTTATAAGTTTTTTTAAAGATTTTATTTATTTATTTGTCAGAGAGAGAGAGCTAGCACAAGAAAGCTGAGGGGCAGGCAGAGGCAGAGGGAGAAGCAGGCTCCCTGCTAAGCAAGAAGCCCGATGCGGGACTCAATCCCAGGACGCTGGGATCATGACCTGAACCGAAGGCAGCTGCTTAACCAACTGAGCCACACAGGAGTCCCAGCACTGAACAATTCAAAATTGAAATTAAGAAAACAATCCCATTTACAATTGAATAAAAATATTGAAAAATAAAATACCTAGGAATAAATTTTTAAAAATAAGTGTAAATCACATATTTTCTGAAAACTACAAAATATTGTTGTAAGAAATTAAAGAGAACCTAAATAAATGGAAAGACATTTCATGTTCATGGAGCAAAATACTTGGTACTGTTAAGATGGCAATATTCTCCAAATTTGATCTACAGATTCAGTATAATTTCTAATGGAATTCCAATTGCTTTTTAGCAGAAATTTATTCTGAAGTTCTTATGGAAATGTAAAGGACTCAGAATTTCCAAAATAATATTTAATAATAAATAAAAGAACAAGACTTGAGGACTCATATTCTGAAATTTCAAAACCTAGTATAAGCTTACAGTAATCCAGCCATTGCAATACTGGCATAAGGATAGGCATACAGGTAATGGAATATAATTGACAGTCCAGAAATAATCCCTTACTTTTGTCGTTAGATGATTTTTTACAAGGGTGCCAACATAATCCATTGAGGAAATAAGTGTTTTCAACATATAGTGCTGGTCTAATGGATATGCATAAGCAAAAGAATGAAATTGGTTCCCTATATAACACACACAAAAAAATTAACTCAAATGTGATCATAGATTTAAGTATAAGAGCTAAACTTATAATACTCTTAGATCAAAGAATAAGAGTCTATCTTCAGGTACTGTTTTTTTTTTTTCAAGAATCAAAGAACAGGACTGTATCTTCAAGGAGTACCCTTTGGCTTTTGCAAAGGATTCATAGATATGGAAACAAAAGCATATCCGGCAAAAGAAAAAAATAAACTGAACTTCATTAAAACCTCTTGTTCATTGACTAATACTGTGAAGAAAATGAAAAGACAATCCATAGAATGGGATAAAATATTTGTAAATCATGTGTCTGATAAGGACCTTATATATATCCAGAGTATATCCAGAGAATTTTTAAAAGTTGGAAACATAGGGTGCCTGTGTGGCTCAGTGGTTAAGCATGTGCCTTCAACTCAGGTCATGACTCCAGGGTCCTGGGATTGGGCCCAGGATTGGGCTCCCTGCTCAGCAGGGAGCCTGCTTCTCCCTTTCATGCTTCCCTTTCTTGTATTCCCTCTCTCGCTGTCTCTGTCTGTCTGTCAAATGGATGGATAAAAATCTTTAAAAAAAAGTTGGAAACAAAAATGTCAGACATTCCAACTTAAAAATGGAAAAAGGACTTAAATATTTCTCCAAAAAAGATATGCAAATAGATAATAAATTCCTCAGAAGGTACCCTAAGTCATTATTCATCAAGGAACAAAAATGAAAACCACAAGCTAACACTTCATACCCACTAGAATGGCTATAACCAAAAAGTAAAATAAATAAGTATTGGAAAGGATAGGGATAAACTGGAACACTTACATGCTGGTAGGAATATAAAATTCCTTAGCCACTTTGAAAAACAGTGTGGCAGTTCCTAAGTTGTTAAATGTAAGGTTACCATATGATCCAGCAATTCTACTCTTAGGTATATGCACAAGAGAAATAAAAATATAAATGAATACAAAAAAATTCACATTTATAGTTGTATTATATATAGTAGCCAAAAAGTAGGAACATTCTAAGTGTCCATCTATTGATTAATGGATTAACAAAATATAGTATATCCATAGAATAAAGTAATAGTAAGACATAAAAAAGAAATAAATTGGGAATGCAAGTTGGTGCAGTCGCTTTGGGAAAACAGTGGGGAGGTTCCTCAAAAAATTAAAAATAGAACTACCATATGACCCAGCAATTGCACTACTGAGTATTTACTCCAAAGATACAGATGTAGTGATAAAAAGGGCCATATGCACCCCAATGTTCTTAGCAGCAATGTCCACAATAGCCAAACTGTGGAAAGAGCCAAGATGTCCTTCAACAGATTAATGGATAAAGAAGATGTGGTCCATATGCACAATGGAATATTACCCAGCCATCAGAAAGGACAAATACTCAAATATTGCATCAACATGGATAGGACTATAGGAAATTATGCTAAGTGAAATAACTCAAACAGAGAAAGTCAATTATCATATGGTTTCACTTATTTGTGGAACATAAAGAATAGCATGGAGGACATTAGGAGAAGGAAGGGAAAAATATAGGAGGAGAAATCAGAATGGGAGATGAACTATGAGAGACTATGGACTCCAGGAAACAAGCTGAGGGTTTTAGAGGGGAGGGGTCTGAGGGAATGGGTATGGATATTATTAGGAGGATATTATTATTAGTCATGGACATTATTAAGGAGGGCATGGATTGCATGGAGCACTGGGTGATATAAACAAATAATGAATCATAGAACACTACATCAAAAACTAATAATGCACTGTATGGTGACTAACACAACATAAGTTTTAAAAATGGGAAAAAAGAAATAAAGTAATGATTCATTCTACATCATGGATAATATCTTGAAATCATGTAAGTGAAAGAAGCTAGACACAAAAGAACACATATTGCATCATTCCATTTTAAATATACAGATTAGGCAAATACTCAGAGATAAAATCAGATCAGCGGTTTTCAGATGCTGAGGGAAGGGGAATGCACAGTGACAACTAATAGGTTCAAGATTGGTTTGTTTGTCTGTTTGTTTTGGTTTATGATTATGTTCTTGAGTTAGATAGTAGGGATGTTTGCACAACCTTGATATTATAATAAAAAACACTAAATTCCACACTTTAAATGGGTGATTTCTGTTATATATGGGGTGCATCTTAACTTTGTTTAAAAAATAAGGGAAAAGTAGAGAGACTTCTGCCTCCAAAAGATGGAGTAGATATATACTTTTTTTCTATTCCTCCCTCTAAGTACCACTAAAAACTCTGGGCATTTTCTATTAAAACATAAGAACACTTTGAAAATGTACAGAGAAAGGAAGATCAGTTAGTGACATTGGAACCTATAGAATAACACAGAAGTGATGTCCCTGGCCTTTCCTTTTGTCTCATATATCCCTGACTGAATAACAGAAAATATAGCAATTCAGAAACACCAATTGGCATGCACATGCTTGTGAGCACACACACACACACACACACACACACACACACACACACACACACACACGCTCCCCAAGAAAAATAAGCTCTCTCTAGCAAAAGATCAGGAATGGGTAGTTTAGCAATATTGAAAACTTTTATATAACTACCCTACTTCAAACAAATATCCCAAAAAAATCTATAGTCCCATCCCCACCACACCAGCAAAGGCGAAGTGGAAAACCTATCTTCAGCATTGCCATGTTGTAATGAGGTGTACCAATGACTTTCAAATACTTTTCCCCCTCCACCCAGCAAGGATGGTGTCAGAGAATAAGGCTCAGTGGAAATTCAGGAATGCTTAGCAGTAATGAGACTACCCAGGCCCCACAAACACATAGTGTCAGTGGAGACTGCATGGAAAGCTTGGACTTCCATCTTCTAACCAGTACTTTTCACCTTCCTACCTGGGGTGGTATCAGACAAAAGATACTGGAAAGTCAAGACTGTCAACACTGCCAAGTGAGAATGAGGCTACCTGCTCCAGCAGTGTGAGGCAAGGCCATATGGGAGAGCAGTAACCCCTTCCAGACAAAGTGGTATCAACAGAATGAAGAGCCTGAACTCCTACTCCCACCCAACACTAACTTAGTATTACTTTAACCCAGGATATCAATGGAAACAGAGTGGAAAATCTGAGTTCCCATCCACACTTGGTAAAAATGAAGCAGTCTCGCCTCCATTACTCCACTAGAGCTGTGTCAATAGAAGTCAAAGAAAATGCATGATTTAAATAACATCTAGAGTTTCATAATACTTAAATTTTCCAGGTGACAATTAAAAAAATAACTTGTCACACCAAGAATCCAGAATATCTCAACTTGAATGAAAAAGGCAATGAGGGCGCCTGGGTGGCTCAGTGGGTTAAAGCCTCTGCCTTCGGCTCAGGTCATGATCTCAGGGTCCTGGGATTGAGGCCCATATCGGGCTCTCTGCTCAGCAGGGAGCCTGCTTCCTCCTCTCTCTCTGCCTGCCTCTCTGCCTACTTGTAATCTCTCTCTCTGTCAAATAAATAAATAAAATCTTTAAAAAAAAAAAAGAAAAAGGCAATGAACACCAACACTAAGATTTCACAGATATAACTTTCTGAAAAGGGTTTTAAAGCAGTCATCATAAAAATCTTTCAATAAACAATTAGATACAGGAAACAAATGAAAGAATAGAAAATATCAGTAAAGAAACAGAAAGTTACAGCAAAAAAATTTAAAAAATTAAAGAGGCAGCAAATGAATATTTCACTACTAAAAACACAATAACCAAAAATCAATCGGTAGGCTCAACGGAAAGAATGGGGAGGTTAGAGGAAAGAATCAGTGGACTTCAAGAGAGAAAAATAGAAATCACCTAATCTGAAAAAGAGGGAGAAAATGTACTTAATAATAAAAAACAAAAACAAACAAACAAATACAAACAAACAAAAAACAGCGAGAGAACGAGCTACAGAAGTATGTAGGATTATATAAAAAATTCAACGTTGGGCGCCTGGGTGGCTCAGTGGGTTAAAGCCTCTGCCTTCGGCTCAGGTCATGATCTCAGGGTCCTGGGATTGAGGCCCATATCGGGCTCCCTGCTCGGCAAGGAGCCTGCTTCCCCCTCTCTCTCTGCCTGCCTCTGCCTACTTGTGATCTCTCTCTCTCTCTCTCTCTCTCTCTCTCTGTCAAATAAATAAATAAAACATTTAAAAAAAATCCAACGTTTGTCTCATTGGGGTCTCAGGAAAGAAGAAAGAAGGCAAGGCTAAAGAAATAAGGTCTGAAAATTTCCCAAATTTCTCAAAAGGTAAACCAACAGATTCAAGATTCTGAGTAAATTCCAAAAAGACTATATATCCAAAGAAGTCTTCATCAGACGCATCATAGTAAAACTTTAAAGCTAAAAACAAAGAAAATCCTGAAATAGCCAGAGGATAACAACTCATTAATTATTGGAGAAAAAGCAATTTATTTATTTATTTAAATGTTTCTTTTTTTAATTTTATTTTTATTCTTTGCCCAAGGGGTACAGGTCTGTGAATCATCAGGCTTACATCTTTCACAGCATTCACCAAAGCACAAACCCTCCCCAATGTCCATAACCCATCCACCCTATCCCTACCCTCCCACCCCCCAGTAGCTCTCAGTTTGTTCATGTTTTTATTTAAATTCTAGTTAACATGTAGTGTAATATTAGTTTCAGGAGTAGAATTTAGTGGTTCATCATTTACATATAATACCTAGTGATCATCACAAGTACCCTCCTTAATACCCATCATCAATTTAGCTCATCCCCCCACTTATTTCCCCTCCAGCAAGCCTCAGTTTCTTCTCTATAGTTAAGAGTCTATTATGGTTTGCCCCCCTTCACTTTTCTTTTTACTTTCCATATGTTCGTCTGTTTTGTTTCTTAAATTCCACATAGGAGTGAAATAAAATGGTATTTTTCTTTCTCTGACTGACTTATTTCACTTAGCATAATACATCCTAGCCCCATTGATGTCATTGAACATGGCAAGATCTCATTCCTTTTTATGGCTGAATAATATCCCACTACACACACACACACACACACACACACACACACACACACACACACAAATTGTATGTATTTATATATTAGTGTGCATATGCCCCTTCGAATCAGTATTTTTGTATCCTTTGGGTAAATACATATTAGTGCAATTGCTGAATCTTAGGGTAGTTCTGTTTTTAACTTTCTAAGGAACCACCATACTGTTTCCCAGAGTGACTGCACCAGCTTGCATTCCCACCAAGAGTGTAAAAGGGTTCCTCTTTCTCTGCATCCTCACCAACATCTGTTGTGTCTTGTGTGGTTAATTTTAGTCATTTTGACAGGTGTGAGGTGGTGTCTCATTGTGTTTTCTTTTAAGGTTTTATTTATTTGAGAGAGAGAGGAAGAGGAAGAGAGAGAAGCAGACTACCTGCTGAGCAGGGAGCTTGATGCAGGGCTCAAACCCAGGACCCTGAGATCATGACCTGAGCTGAAGGCAAAAATTTAACCACCCAGTCGCCCTTCATCATGGTTTTGATTTGTAATTCCTTGATGATAAGTGATATTAAGCATCTTTATATGTGTCTGTTAGCTATTTGTATGTCTTCTTTAGAAAAAATACCTTTTAATGTCCTCTGCCATTTCTTAACTGGATTATCTGTTTTTTTGGGGGTGTTGAGTTTGATAAGTTCTTTATAGATTTTGAATACTAACCCTTTAACAGATATGTCATTTGCAAATGTCTCCAATTCTGTAGTCTGCCTTTTAGTTTTGTTGATTGTTTTCTTCACTCTGCAGAAGGTTTTTATCTTGAAGAACTTGAAGAAGTCCCAATAGCTCATTTTTGCTTTTGTTTCCCTTGCCACATGGGACTTATTTAGAAAAAAAAACTTGCTTCAGTAAATGTCAGAGAAGTTATTGCTTGTGGTCTTTTCTATCAATTCTGTCTATTTCTGCTTCCATGTTCACTCAGGGATATTGGCCTGTAATTCTGTAATTCTCCTTTATAGTGGGGTCTTTGTCTGATTTTGGAATCAATATAATGCTGGCCTCATAGAATGAATTTGGAAGTTTCCCTTCCATTTCTATTCTTTTGCAATTGTTTGAGAAGACTATGTATTAGTTCTTCTTTAAATGTTTGGAAGAATTCTGTTGGGAAGCCATCTGTCTCTGGACTTTTGTTTGTTGGGAGATTTGTGATTATTGATTCAATTTCTTTGTTGGTTATGGGTGTGTCCAGGTTTTGTATTTCTTCCTGTTTCAGCTTTTATAGCTTACATTTCTAGGAATTTATAAATTTCTTCACAGTTGCCCAATTTTTTTGCATCTAATTTTTCATAATATTCCTTTGTAATTATTTATATTTCTGTACTGTTGGTTATGATCTCTCCTCTCTCATTTGTGATTTTATCTATTTGGAATCTTTCTCTTTTCATTTTGCTAAGTCTGACTAGGGGTTTATCAATTTTATTAATTTTTTCAGAGAACTAACTCCTAGTTTCACTGATCTGTTTTGTTGGAGTTTTTTCATAACATTTATTTCTGCTCTAATCTTCATTATTTCCCTTCTAGTGGCTTTAGGCTTCGTTTGCTTTCCTTTTCTAGCTCCTTTAGGTGAAATGCTGGGCTGTGTGTTCGAGATTTTTCTTGCTTCCTGAGATAAGCCTGTATTGCTATATACTTCCCACTTTTGACCACTTTTGCTGCATATCAAATGTTTTGGACCATTATATTTTCATTTTCATTTGTTTCCATGTACTTTATAATTTATTTTCTTTAATATTTTCATAAACCAATTCATTCTTTGGTAAAATCTTCTTTACCCTGCATTTATTTGTTGACTTTCCAAATTTTTTCTTGTGGTTGACATCAAGTTTCATACCGTTGTGGCCCAAAAATAAGCATGGTATGACTTCACTCTTTTTTGTTGTTGTGCTAAGGCCTGATTTGTGACCCTGTGTGTGATCTCTTCTGGAGATGTCCCATTTGAACTCAAAAATAACTTGTATTCTGCTGTTTTAAGATGAAATGCTCTGAATACATCTTTTAAGATGATCTGGTCCAGTGTGTCATTCAAAGTCATCTTTCCTTGCTGATTTTCTGCTTAGATGATCTATCAATGGCTGTAAGTTGGGTGTTAAAATCCCCTACTATTATTGTGTTATTATCAGTGAGTTCCTTTATGTTTGTTACTAGCTGATTAATATAGTTGGGTGCTCCCACGTTGGTGGCATAAATATTTACAATTGTTAGATCTTCTTATTGGATAGACCCCTTTATTATGATATAGTGCCCTTCTTCAAGTTTTGTTACAGTCTTTGGTTTAAAATCTAGTTTGCCTGATATAAGTATTGGTACTCCAGGTTTCTTTTGATGTACATTAGCATGACAAATGGTTCTCCATGCCCTAATGTTCATTCTGGAGGTGTCTTTAGGTCTAAAATGAATCTTTTGGAAGCAGTATATAGATGGGTCTTTTTTATTATTATTCATTCTGATACCTTATGTCTTTTGATTAGTATATTTAGTCCATTTGCGTTCAGACTGATTGTTGATAGATATGAATTTATGTTATTGTATTACCTATAAAGTCAGTATTTCTGTGGATTTTCTCTGATTCTTTCCAGCCTTTGCTTTTTGTCTTTCTTTGCCACTTGAAGATTGGCTTTTAACGACTCTTGCAGGGCTGGTTTAGTGGTCATGAACTCTTATTTTTTGTTTTCCCGGGAAACTCTTTTTCTCTGCCTATATTCTGAAGGACAGCCTTGCTGGATGAAGTATTCTTGGCTGCAAATCTTTCCCAGTAAGCATATTGAATATACCATGTCACTGTCTTCTGGTCTTCTAAGTTTCTGGGGAGATATCTGCTACTAACCTTACTTGTCTTCCCTTATAAGTTAGGAATTTATTTTCCCTTGCTGCTTTTAGGAGTTTTTCCTTATCTTTGTATTTTACAAATTTTACTACAATATGTCTTTGTGTTGGCCTGGTTTTAATGGGAGTTCTCTCTGGATACTGAACTTATATCTAGAATATATAAAGAACTTTCAAATTTCAGTGATATGAAAACAAGGAAACCAGTTACAAAATGGGGATAGGACATGATGAGATGTTTCAACAAAAAGGATATACAGACAAGGAGCTCAATAACAGTAGCCATTCAAGAAATGAAAATCAAAATCACAATTATATCACTACACCCACCTATGAGAATAGCTAAATTAAAAAAAAAAAAGAAGGGCGCCTGGGTGGCTCAGTGGGTTAAAGCCTCTGCCTTCAGCTCAGGTCATGATCTCAGCGTCCTGGGATCGAGGCCCGCATCGGGCTCTCTGCTCAGCAGGGAGCCTGCTTCCTCCTCTCCCTGTCTCTCTGCCTGCCTCTCTGCCTACTTGTAATCTCTCTCTCT